>JAAVUK010000224.1:0-43493 GCA_014899095.1 Fusarium buxicola
GGCTAATGGTAGATTGTATGAGCTTGTGTTCCTGATGAACGTGATGGCAATGAGGAAGTCGACGCGAGCATGCGCGAGAAGATAGATAGATACGTCAGCCTCGAAACATGTACTTCAAATACGCATCTGATACATACACGCGCACACCACGGAAGACCTCGAGGCTCTCTACATACATCCTTCCATGTGCACTCGCCCGCGAGGCTAGCAACCTCAACCGACCTCCTCGACCGAGTGAGACTTGCACACGAGGTGGTGACAGTCACACCGCATTTGATGCCGACGCAGCCCGCGTCTCTCTTGCTCGAGTCGGTGAAGACCTTGCGTGAAGGGACGTTGCAGTATCATCCAATTGCTACTGGTCAACGCGACCAGGCTTCTGAGATTGGCTTTCTGTAGCGAGTTGAGTAGGTACCTAAGCTTGGGAAGTACATGTTGAACACCACAATGGAAACAACTTTCATGTACACATGGTGATACGCAGCACGTAGCAGGCCGTGTTGGATATACCGTAGCATGTTGCTTCATCACATAGACTATTTAACGATCCCGTCTCGTGATCTTGCTGAACCTGGTCAATGATAGTCCACTAACTTGTGCCGACTCCGCACAAGCCTCGTCCCAACCCCTGTCTCCCGTCCCTCAATCCTTGCAGCTGCATTGCAGCCATCCATTCATGCTCATTCCATGTGCGACCGCCTCGTCCGAGCAGAGGCCTCTGGCTTCGCCTCGAGTTAAGCGCCAAGCCGTGCATGGATGGTTCTCTATCATACCGGCAATCTCTTGAGGCCAAGAAAGGTCTACGTGACTACCAGTTGTGGTTGTGTCGCAGTGGCCAATATAGCTTCAGGTAAGGATTCCCAGAGTTGAGCCAACAGTGAGTGAGGCGAAACAGTGGCAAAACCTCGTCGAGGAGCCAACCCAACGCATTGCATTGTTGCTGTAAAATTTTGGTAAGTTGCAGGTTTCAGAGGCAGAAGCCAAAATTGAATGAAACATGACTTTTCGAACAGTCTACAACATGTGGTTACAGTGAGAGTGAGCGCTGAGTTACGCAAAGTGCACATATCAGGGGTAATACAGTTTCGGTGTCGGAAAGAGATCAGGTATTCTATTCATGCATGCTCAAAGTGCAGACCCAACAAACTCAATTCCATCAGTCCAACGCCATCTTATGGACCGTTAACACAATCAATCAATCAATCAATCTATGCCGTACCATTTCCCAAGTGCCATGAAAGATCCCGAGCGTAAAGAAAGAAGAGAAGAGAAGAGAAGAGAGAAGAAAAGGAGTGAATCAAGTCATGATAATACAACACACAACACCTTTGGTAGAAGAAGAGGCGCCCGTAACCTGAACGAGTTTCTAAGAATCCACCTCACAACGAAGTCTTACAAAACCCCGGCATCGCAAACCGTTTTCGCCGTACGCTCAGTCCGCAATATCGCTCGAGGCCGAAGAAGCAGCCGATGCAGGACGCGGTGGTGGCACCACAGGGAAGACGGGATAGACGTTTGCCGTGAAGATATCAATGTCAAACTTGGGGATGGCAGACGTGCTGCGGAATAGCGCACTAAGGTCGTTGCCAAAGGCCGTCATCTCGTATGTGTCGTCGCCCAGTGTAACACGACGGACCGAGGCCCTGTAGTTCGTGTTGTTACGAACTGCTGGAGGGTACGGCGCCGGCACTAGAGGGTTGGCGAAGCTCAAGGGACGCAGGGCCGCCTCGTTGGTCGCGATATGCTGCAGACACTGAATCGATGGCGCGACCTGCACAAGCATGTTCTTCTTGCCATTGCCGGGCCAGGTGATGTTGAGAAGCGCGGCATGTGTCTTCTGTCCCGGGGGAGGAAGAGGGATGACTCTGGTAGGGGGAGGCATGACAGCCGGAGGAGGTCGGACGCCTTGAACCGGAGCCGGAGCTGGCATGGGAGGGTTCCATCCAGGAGGAGGTTTCGGGATCACGGCCGGACGCTGAGGCAGAGGCAGAGGCAGAGGTAGAGGTTGCCCCCAAGTAGGAGGGCGGCGCTCGACTGGCTCGTCGTGGTCGCTGGCCCATTGAGTGTCTGAGCGCGAACGACGCACACGCATGCTCACCGCGTCAGCGGCCACACGGCCACTGCGATGGCCACGGCCACTACGATGGCTTTGGCGACGAGCAACTCGGGGCGCAGCATCTTCCATCGAGTTATCCGAGTCAGACGCAGATGCAGATGCAGATGCCTCGCTGTCCGAAGAACCGCAAAGTGCAATAACCTCGGGTCTCATAACCTCGGGTCTCATTTCACCGCCCCTCAGCCCAGACCGGGACGACTTGATAGTGGTGCTGGGAGGGAGGCCATAGCCGTGGCAGGTGACATGTTGATCGGCCGCACGAGCTGAATTCTCGTGGAGAATCTCAATGGTACGTACGAGATTGGATGCTGTGCTCGAGAGGACCTTGGTGCGCTTCCCAGCCTCAGACTTCAAGACAAATGCATGCCATTGGCCGCTTTGGTCAAGTCGGGTTCCGACGTCGAAGTCAGCCTCGGGACCTCCAAGAAAAGCACGGCAATTCTCTAAGAGGGTGTGGCAAGCATATGTCAGCAAAGACGGTTCTTCTGACAGGAGAGGGAAAAGAGATTGCGGCTTACGAAGGAGCAGGCTCTCGTAGTCGACGGTACATTTACAAGGCGGCGCCATGTCTGATGGAAGCGGGAGTACTTGGGTTCGGCAGTCCAGACGCAATATGGTCATTGAGGGGGGCTATGAGCTAGAAAGTGCTCGATATTGCCGAATGGTAATAAGGGTGTGTGAGTGTGAGTGTAAGTGTGGGCGACTGAGTCTGCCTTGAAAGTGCGCAAGACCTACATGTTATATGGGCACATAGGTTTGATGCAAACAAGGCCGGAAACATCACAACTGGCTTGAGTCTCAGCCCGATTGACGATCTGGGCCTAAGCTCTAACGAGCCAAAAACAAGGCGAGCCGCATCCCGTCTGAATGGATATCTTTGCAATATCTTAGTGTGTCAAACCAAGGGGGTGGAAATAATGAGACAGACTTGCACCGCATACTTCTCCCTGATGCCCACGCAGCACGGTTGACTACGGATACTAGACATGGAGTTATCGTTAGTCATTCCGTTCTTCACTGTTATGCTGTGTAAGTAAAGCAAAGCCCAACTGGAAACAGACTGCGAGCGTGGTACCAAGCAGAACCGGCCTGGCGTTGGGTGTCTGAGAGATTATCAGATTAGCAACTGGATGGATTGCATCGTTGACCCTACTGATTGTATCTTCTTGGTCGCCCGGGTACTGAAGAGCATCCCGCCGAGCCCTGGATGCAGCTCTTGCATTCCCGAAAGACACCCGCTTCAGAGAAACAGAGTAGCCCACTTGCCCTGAGGCAACCTCAGCCCCCATGCCATGGGTCGAGGTGACAACGTTTGATGTAATGCATCTCCAGGGGCTTTCCCTCTTGCATCCCTTGGCACTAAGTAAGCATCCGGATTGTGGGAGGCCTTCGCCTTGCTTGCTCTCATCTCCTCGTGGTTTGCCATGGCAACATCCATATCCGTACCACTCGCCGATTTCGTGTGCGTTAACTGGACTTCCGTCCTTGATTCGCTTTGGCTATAAATGAGGTTTCTTAGCAGAACAAAACGGGTAAAAGTGTTTGGCCGCCACATCGGATAGGAATCGAATGTCTTTGGTGTATGGTGTCCGGCTGCCCGCCTTGTGCAAATGATTGGTCGAGAGATACCGGTGACATAGCATAATTAGCAGTTTCGAGCTGACAAAGTGCATTTGGTAGCGTCGTTGGCTGGAGCACTCAACAGGGGTTGACATGGTGACACTTGTATGTTGCCGGGCTCTTTTTGTTGTTATCGGCGGGTTTGCTTTCTTTTTCCGCCTGTGATGGCTTCGTTTTCACAGGCTTATCAAACCTGGATCCATCACCACCGGTAGCTATGACGACTCCACGAGCAGTATTACGCTGGTCGTAATGCGCTTGTCCCGAAAATTGATACCCTGTTGTCGACGACTTGGAATACGGTTGATGTGGAATACGGTTGACTTGGACGTCATTTCTTTTGCAAGAGGTGGCTGGTCTAGGAATTTTGCAAGGAATGAAGAAAACCGAGGGCCGAAACGGGCGGTGTCTGTCTCTCTCTTATTATACTCCGCAGAGTCGAAGATATCGTACACATCAGCTTTAGAAATTGGTCTGCAGTCGTTCCAGTCGAGCAGTCACTGCCTCCACCAAGGCCGTCTCCCTTGAAAGCAAGCCTTGGACCTGTTGCAGCTTCGCCCGGCGAACATCTTGCGGAATCCGCAACTCGGCCGACGGTGTCGTGGGTCCATCTTCGTCCGCAGCCACGTTCTTCACTGCCTCCACCTCTGCTGCAAGATCTGCCTGCAGGTGCTTGATATCTTCCAGACGTTTCCATAAGTGTTTCGCCTGCGCCGTCGTCGCCTGTGCCTTGCCTGAAGCCAATTCCGCATACTCCGGAGCCGAGACGCTAGCCTCCATTGTCCTGACCTCCTCTACAAACGCGCGTTCCTTGGCGCTCAGGTCCCGCGTAGTTGCCTTTCCGACAATCTTTCGCAAATTCTCGAGACGCTCCGTAAGATGTCCTTGGCGATCTTTCGCTGCCGCAACCCTTCGATCGTACATAGCATTGTCTGCCTCTCCATCGCGGTGTGAGCCATTGATTGTATCAATCTTGCCCTTGACCTCGTTGGCCTTCATAACCTGTTGCTTGAGTTCGGCCTGGAGAAGCTCGCAACGTCGGAATACCTCAGCTGCTGCCATCCCAAGACGATGGGTTTCATCTGCCAAGACCTTGTGTGCATCGGTAAATATCTGAAGTGTAAGTGGGCTTAGCCTGACTTCCTGGTTAACTACCGTCTTATGCCGAGATGTGCGGAGTCTCTCCAATAAGGTGGGCAAAGCGGAGCCCTCGTCGAATGCGTGCGACGGGTTGAACACTGGACGAGGCTCATAAAAGTCCAACGGTGCCATGCTAGCTTCGCGTTCATAGACAGGACTTTCCTGTCGGATGGGCGCAAGATCAACCTCGGGCGTGTCGAAAGTCAGGGCAATGGGGTCATAGGGCGTTGCCGAGAGAAGGAAGTAGCCGACATCAGGGTCCCGGAGAACATTACATGCAGCCAAGGGCATTGCTGCGTCAGCAGTCGGCTGCGAATAGACGCGATCCCTGGACGACTGCGAGTTGACAAGCAGTCCGATTCTGAAATCCGTGCCAGCTTCGGAATCCCCGCTCAGCTCACTCTCAAGGCGGAAGATCCACGAGGTAAGAGAGATGAAGGTGATAGCAGCGTGATGGGTGACAAAGAAATTGTACCGAGACGTAACGTCAGTGCTGAACACGGGCCAGCTCTCCTCGTTAACCTCAACCGGGCTCATTGTATCGATTGCCTGGAAGGAAAGGAGAGCAGGAGGGTCTGACTCGGCAAGGAGGCGGCCAAGCTTAGACTTATTCTTTGGCGGCAACCACTGAGCCTGTATGCCCTCAAGGTCAAGGTAGACACGGACTTGACCGCTCGTGGACAGGAGACAGACCACAGTAAGAGACAGGCCCTCCTGATCCCCGTCATCCATATCCAGGTCTTCGTCCTCGCCCATCATAAGCTCTTCCGTCTCTGTCTTCTTCCCAATAACAAGCATGTCAGTAATGGAGGTGTCTAACTCGTCGCCAGTATCAGGATCGGACTGAAGCTCGAACGGACCCTGTAGGCGCGGGATGACACCAGGTCGGGATGGTCGTGTGTAAATTTCCATGATTGGATCTCCAATCGGTCCTTCGACGATCTGAGGCTCTTGAGAGTCCAGTTCGCCCATCCACTCCAACTGCTGCTGGGCAAGCAGCTTCTCCTGCTCTCCGACCTCGGGGTCGTCCTCAATACTGGCAACTGTGGTGACAATGGATACCGAAAGCGACGGAATAAGAGTAGGAGGCGGTGCCCAGCGTTGAGGTAGTAGAGGGCACAGAGCATAGATATCTCCTTCTCTCATGGCCACCCATAGAGTCATGGGGTTCCATCCGCCAGCTCCCTTCGTAGAGAAGCCAGCAGCAGCCACCTCCATCTCAAACGAATCAGGAGAAAAGGCCTTGTTGGTAGCCGATGTAGACGCGGAGAAGTCCTGATCTAGAGTTGTGCCGTCAACTAGTTTCTTCAGATCAATAGACGTAGTTGGCGAATCAAACGACCATCGATCGGTGGTGGACAGTTCCCAGACTCGTACTATAGCGTCTGCCGTGACTGTGACGATGCAAGAGCCACTGACTCCAAGCGGGTGCCACAGGGCAGATACAATGGGAGACCGAGAAGTGACGTGGGTGGTAGGACCCAGGGTGAAAATTCTGGGCTTAAGAGGACCAACATCCTCACTTGTCAGATGCGAGGGGTCTGGAAGAACGCAGATGTGCACAGTGTGTGTCGTCAAAATCGCCAGAAAGTTCGAGTTTGGGGAAATGATGAGCTGTCGAATGTCGTCGGCAACAGGCGTCTTGATAGTCTGCACGGAGAGTAAGTCAGAGCTACTCTTTAAGACTCGGTTGACAAGCTTCAACTTACCCTCAGTCCAGCGGAAGATTCCAAGTCGGCATCGCCATCGGGAGACTGAGTCGAGCCCTCGCGCTTGATGCGGGCGCCTTGTCCCGACCTGCCCTTCGCCGGGCGGTTTGCCCACCCATCCTTCAAGTATGCGAGGTCTCCCCAGCGAATCTCCCGCCCAACAGCAACGAAAATCTCAGTACCTCGACGAGCGATAGTTCTGCGCGGACCGGGGACCGCTTTCTTCTTGGAGGAGTAGGCAGGCTCAAGGCTGCGCGAGCGCGACGCCTCGGTGGATGGTTCAAACAAACGATGGCCTGGGGCATTGCTTGACAGCCAAGCTGCCGAATAGCTCTTAACCTTGGGCATGGCGAGAGACCAGAGTCAGAAATCGCCAGCCGCAACTGGCATGTAGCTTTCTGAAGCTCAAGGATTGGAGAGATGGGCTGTGAAAGCTGTGAAAGCTATGAGAGGGTGCGACAGATGGCAAGAAATGGATGTCTGGGCGTTCGTAGAAAATAACGAGGCTGAACCTCTGGGGCGCAAACAGCGTCGTTGACTGCTTTTAGCGCCACACGGCCATACAACGCCCTGTAACCCCGGCGGCAAGAAGCAGGTACCACGTCAAAAGTCGCCTTACTTGATACGCTGGGGCATCAGCCGCATGGCCCACTCGTCGCTGCTCAAGCAAGCAGCCTTGCGAACCTCATCACTCGAGCATCTAAACAGCAATTGCTCAACGACCTCGTCGCGTTCGCCTTTCTCGACTTTCAGTATCTTGTGTAATTCTCAACCCGAGCTGTTAGACTCCTGAACCGGAGAAATCGGCGACAATGCGGCCCGGCGTCCGAAGCACCGTAGAGCGCCTTGACAGGCCCAGCGCCTACTATCAGAACCGCGTATGGCATCTGCTCCTCCCTTCTCATAATCAACTCTGCTGACAAGATGCCAGAACAAGCGGAGACGTGATCGCGACGATGATCAGAACGGCGAGAACTCCGCAGAGCCCCAAGCCGACCCCCTGGCGAATTCTTGCACCCTCTACGTGGGCAACCTGTCCGTCCACCCCCAATCTTGCGCTGAAACGTCATCATATCGAGGACCCGTGAAGAGCTGATCATCATGACGCTTGTAGGTCTTTCTATACAACCGAAGAACAAGTCTACGAGCTTTTCTCCAAATGTGGCGAGATCAAGCGTCTCGTCATGGGCCTCGACCGCCTCAACAAGACACCCTGCGGTTTCTGCTTCGTCGAATACTACACACACCAGGATGCCCTCGACTGCATGAAGTTCATTGGCGGGACCAAGCTCGATGAGCGCGTCATCCGTACCGATCTTGACCCGGGTTTTGAGGAGGGCCGTCAGTACGGCCGTGGCAAATCCGGCGGCCAAGTACGTGATGAGTATCGCGAGGACTTTGATGAGGGCAGAGGAGGACTCGGCAGGGCGATACAGCGTGAGGAACGAGCGGACTACGGCGAAGATGGCAAATATGAAAGGTAAAGAGAGAGCAGATGAGCTCGCCGGGCTAGGTTTTTGGGACTTGATACCCTCGGAAAAGAAAAAGCAATCGAAGTTTGGAACGATGAACTGGATTCCCTTCCTTGTATTTGTCTTTGTGAATATGACTCGCTCTCTGCCTCCAATCCCAATGCGCGCCCTTGGTCTATTCCTACACTGGCACCGGATGGCCGCCAAAGCTTTCATGCCGTAATGTCTGACAAAAGTCGTCGTGACATTTCTCGCAATCCGTAGCTGAAACAAAGGTGTTGTACATGGAACCCAACGAGGATCCGTCTGCAATTCCCATTATGGGATGAATACGCCGTTCTCCGTTCGGTTCTTGACCAGTTGGCCTTCCCTTCCATCTCTGCATGGTCGACTCTAGTAACCGGGGGGGTTGACTCGCTGCGAAACTCTCGTCCACTTGGGCAGCTCTGCTTGATTGTCAGTATCGCAATTCCCAATGAATGACCCAGGGAACAAGAAGCGACGTACTGTGAATGCCCTTGCGGTAGCGCTTGGCCTTCCGGTCAAACATGGTGTACTTGTCTTTAGGCAGCATCTCCGCCTCAGTAGGCATTTCAGCCTTCCATCGATCGAGGGCCTCGAGGGTCTGGCCCTTCTTGGCGAGGGCAGCGTCGACGGTCGCGACAACGTTGTCAACAGCGCGGAGGCGTAGACGGTGACGGCGCTTCTGGAACTTGGACATCCGCCAGGGGATCTTCCATAGAAGACCTCCGGAAAGAGGATTCGTAATGCGGAAGGGGCCGAACATCGTGAGGGGCAGTTGCGGATTGGGGGATTCGGACGGCGGAGGACGGAAGAGGGTTTTATGGATTGTCGAATGAACGTGAACTTTTTCCGGAGGCAGGCGCTGGCAGAGCCGCGTGCGCTTGGTACAGGGCGCGTGGTTGGCTGCGCTAGCGGGGACTATCCGCTGGAGCGGAATATTGCGAGACCCGACACTGGGGAAGTCGTCCAGTACTGTACAGCCTGCCTGTTGAGCTTTGGAGCTCCCCACCTCTGCAGCGCAAGGACGTAGCGCGAACCTCTCGACACCCAGATGCGCTTCCGCCAGTAGATGGACATATTGACGCCTCCATCGCCGACGCCCAAACCACGCTCTAAACATCCAGCGCAGCCTGACGGAGATATTTGATACACCGCCGATGCAGACTGCGACACGATGAGTTACTACTTTGCCATCGTCGGCACCCAAGACAATCCGCTTTTCGAGTATGAATTCGGCACCTCGAAGCACGGCGGCGACGGTCAGTCACGCTTCAGCGACCAGGTCCGCCACCTAAACCAGTTCATCCTACACTCGAGTCTCGATATTGTGGAGGAGGTTCAGTGGTCACATGGGCAGATGTAAGTTGGCGCCTTAGAGGACATGCGTTGAGGGTCAGGCTTCCTTCCGCCAGGGGCCGGGGGCATTGGGGCATGGAGATGGACAAAGCTACGAGACAGAGCAAGAGTCTAACTATTTCTCCCTCGTGTGTTAGGTACCTCAAGTGCATCGACAAATTTTTCAACAATTATATTTCGTGCTTCGTCACCGCGGGCAATGTCAAGTTCCTCCTCCTCCATCAACCCATCGTCCCGACATCCGGCTCATCATCACGCTCATCAACCGCAATTGGTGCCAATCCCACCAGCCCAGCCACCGAAGAGGCCATCAAGATGTTCTTCACCGAGGTATATGAGAATTGGATCAAGGCTATCATGAGTCCCTTCTACCGCGCCAACATGGAGGTGCGCAGTCCCATCTTTAGGACAAGAGTGGCTGCAGCAGGGAGAAAGTACCTGTGATAGCAGGTGAAGATTGTGCATTTTCTTATGATACCATACTTGCATTTTTCATGGGTTGATAGACAGGAGATTTCTAATACTCATCTTGCATACGCCTTCGTTATCTCAACATTCATCTGATCCCTAGTCGGGCACAGCAGTATCAAGGCGCACGGCGCAAGACTACTCGAACAACAAGACGGAATTTTGAGGTGATCAATGCTCATTGTAGTATTCATTTCAAAAGGTCGTCTACCATGACGCCTAGTAATATCATGACCGTGTTGCCCCAACGCCGTAGTCAAATACATCCGTCCCTGTGCCAGCTATTGTGCATCTGTGTATTCCCTCCTAAAGCCAAATAACCCACCCACAAGCAAGTGATAAGTATCGCTTAACCACCGAAACCGTAGAGGGTGCGGCCCTGTCGCTTGAGGGCGTAGACAACATCGAGCGAGGTGACGGTCTTGCGCTTGGCGTGTTCAGTGTAGGTGACGGCGTCACGAATGACACCCTCGAGGAAGGTCTTGAGAACACCACGGGTCTCCTCGTAGATCACTGAAAGGCGAAATGGTTAGCATCTTGGTGAGGCGCAGGTGATGAATAGCGGTCAACTTACTAGCAGAAATACGCTTGACACCACCGCGACGGGCGAGACGTCGGATGGCGGGCTTGGTGATACCCTGGATGTTGTCTCGCAAAATCTTTCGGTGACGCTTGGCACCACCCTTGCCGAGGCCCTTGCCGCCTTTGCCGCCTGCAGAAGTAGAGCGTTAGCAACTATCGCGAGCTTGTGAAATCGTATGCGTCCCATCAACGTGTTTGACGTGGCCACCGGCGATGGCCATGCAACAACGCGTGATTGCGAATGAATTTGATGAAATACTTACGTCCAGTCATGTTGATTGATGAAAGTGTTGAGGGTTTGATGAAAAGAGATAAATGCGGCGCGTTATCGCGATGTTGTAGATGACGTGGGTTGCAGGAGAGACGCGTTGTGTAGAGGCGGAGAGAGAGGAGGGAAAGGGGAAGATGCAGGATGCGGGGGGCGAGAGGGGGTGAAATAAATACGTGCAGGCGATCAGTAAAAACAAACAGCAGCAGGCAGCAAAAATTACTGCTAAAATGCGGGCGGGATCAGTAAAAATGGGAACCAAGAATCCCCATGCAACCACGCGCTCATTAGGAGCGAAGGGCGCTTTCCCCGTTTGGGAAGCGCGTGTGAGAGGTACAGGGCGGTTGTACCCTGGCTGATTTGCGCCTCGGTCCATTTCTCCAGGAAGAGCTGTGGTTCGATTTTTTGATTGGTTGATATCCGAGATCACTCCTGCCACCACCAAAAATGAGCTGGCTTAGGTACGTACTCGAGAGCATGCCAGGAACACCCGCGATCCATCCAGCCTTCTAAAGGTACCCAGGTAGGTATTCTCAGCCCGGTTTTACGGGCGGGGCTTGTGTAACCACGTACGAACCAACCTCACACGAACGCGGACGAGGCAAAGCAGAAGTACATACGGAGTACATGATCATGAGTATCTTCTCTCGCAGTCCATCGTTCGTCTGACCTTTGGCTTGCTTAGGCCTGTCTGGGGAAGCTGCATTGAACCATTACCTTACCTACTTAGAGAAAGTATATCTTAGTCGCTATGAGTCCCCTCCAGATCCTCCTTAGCAACCTGGGTCGCTGCATTGACGACTTAATCAGAGCATAATATCGAGTTTTGGTAATTTCACGTAATTCATGTGATTCGTCTCAGCCTGTGACTCACGTGGGCGAGATTCAAAAACAACCGCTGCCGCCGTGAGATCATCTGGCTGGTTCTCCCAAGAGCTCAACGCGTCCTCGCTTCCAACTGGCTTTCTTCACCAGCACACAAACGCCTATGCAAGAACAAGAAGAGGCCTAGGTTGAGTCAAAGACTGTCATGGCCTTGAGGTCTTCATCTGTCTATCAGGATATCCCTCCACAAGCTCATCACTCCGCCAAAGCCTGTCTTCAAGTCCCCTTAATGTACAGGTACCAACACGCATGCTCCGATTACATATACACAACAAGCGAAGCCGCTCTTCCATTTGCTTCCGAAAGCTCAGGCCATTGAAGCAGCCTGGCCATACCGAATAACGCCAATGCCATGCCCATGCTCTCATACCTTCAGTCAAGAGTTGCGCCGACCCCGGCCCCCGGCTCTTCATATATTCGATCCTTGAACCTCCCTTGAACCAGCATTCATCTAGCGGCGGTGCACGAATGGGTCTCACGCCCTCGGCTTTTGCCTCTGTCGTCTGTCTCTCAGCGCATTCCATACCATATACTTCGTTATCTTGCTGTTCCAATCCCAAAACTAAGGCAACCAAACTCAAGCGCAGACCTGTTAAAATCGCAATGCTCATGACATCATCCCATCATGGAGTCGTCCATCTCCACATCATCTTCGAAACTCTCAATTGCTTCTTTAATCTGCTGACTTGCCTAAACAGCAGTTAGCATCACGATCACCAGATATTCCACGGTCCGTTAGTTTGCTTACCTTTGGGTCCAAAGCAAGGGCAATGGTAAAGTGCCGCACTGAGAGTTGCTTCTCGCCCATGCTCCTATACAGTTTGCCGAGGAGGAAGTGGACTGTCGCCTCATCTGGCGCCAAATCCTTCAGAATCATCAACTCTTTCTGTGCTGCCTCCAGCTGTCCTACGGCGAGCAGTGCTCTGGCCTTCTTGTACCGGGTCTGGGCTGCTCGGGGCGCGAGTTCAACTGCTTTGCTGTATGCTTGCAGAGCAGGCATTATCTGCTTCTGTTTTTCCAATACCGTCCCGATGCAGCAGATCAGAACCGCATTGTTGGGGTTTATGCTTTGAGCAGCGTGAAAGTGCGTGTACGCCTTATCGTACGCACCTAGGCGCTCTTGAACTCTTCCAATGCCGTAGTAAGCGTTATAATGGCGTCGATCTGCCGATATCGCCTGTCGGTACGCCGTGAGGGCCTTGTCATACTCTTCGTTGGTGACATGTTCGTGCCCTTGCAAGGTAAAGGCATAGGCAAACTTGGGATCCAGTTGAGTTGCTCGCTTGAAACATTTTAGGGCCTGTTCGTGATCGCGAGCGAGCGACCATGCATTACCCAACGCGCACCAAGCTTGCGGTGATAGCCAGGCCGAGTCTACCAGCTCGTGTGCAAGGAACGAGAGATCGGTCTCCCGTCTCAGATGCCACAGAATTGTGGAGTACACCTCCATGTCCTCGAGCCGAGATGGTGCCTGCACTCTCATCTTCCTAAAGAACTTTTCGGCCTCGGCGTATGAAGCCTGCTCGTAATGTGCTCGACCCATCTGTGCAAGCACCCACGGTGTATTTTGATGTGACTGAGGTAGCGACGTGAGGGCTTGCAAACTCTCGGAGCACTGGAACTGCGACAAAGAGTAATACCCGCTCGCAAGCTTCTTGGTAAGTTCGAGAATCCACTTAAGTCCTTCTTCGAGCCTTTGGGTGTCTAACTCTGTTGTCTTGGGCGCAGGCGGCTGGGGAGGGGCCTCCTTGACCCTTGACATCTCCCCATGGTCTACATCGGCGTGCGCATCTTCAAGAGGTTTGCGGTTTCCGCTGACCACGCGCCCAACACTAGAGCCACTAGATCCAGGTCGAACGATCCGAGAAATCGGGGGCCTAGCCTTCTTCAATTCCCGCCCGGCCGATGCTCCTATTGTGACCGCGCCAGAGTTCGCTTTGGACGATGGCCTGAACATGTTTAGCCTTGCGCTGCGTCGAGTGGTTGCTGGCTCTTCCGAGTTGGTCGATCGTTGTGCTGGGTGTCCTGATACGGTCCGCTTTCTCTCCGCAGCTGGTATAGATGATCGCAGAGATCCTGCGGGTGCAGAATTGGACGCATCTGCCATCACAACTTCGGCCGCCTGTTCTTGCTGTCCCTTGTCCTGCGCTCTCGTTCGCCTGGAGCCTATCCGATAGTTCATTCGCGGTGGTGCCTCATGACCTGGGTCTATACCATGCGCGTTACGTGTCCTCCGAGGCGGTGCTTGAGGAGGATCGTGGGGGTGGACAGCGCGAGATAATGTCGCATCTGTTGGTCCCGAGCCTGGAGGCGTCTCCATTCCATCAAAACCAGAGCTGCTGTTGGTCGATGTCGCATAGCGTAACCGACCCTCATGGATCTTCAGCATGAAGTCGCTCTTTTCGGCTTCCGTAACAGAGTCCCCGTTAGTTGACTCATGAATGGTGGGAGAGTGGCTCGAGTTAAACGGATCACTTGCGATATCTGTTGCAATACCTCGTTGCGACCTCTTTGTGGGCACATCCGGGACAACCGATGCCGACCCTTCTCTTGAATCCGAGGGAATCGATTCCACATCAAAGCTCTGAACAAGCGCATCGCTGACCCTAAAGATGTTTGGCACGCGAACCGTAACGCCCATGTCACAGAGTGCTGCAAAAGCATCCCACATAAAGGGGTTGAGCTTAAGGGCCTCTTCGAAACAGCCGACGGCCTTCTTCTTATCATCATAGCCGCGGTGGAGTTTTCCTAGCAGGCAAAGTACAGCGGGTGCATCGGGAAGAGCTGTTCGAGTCGTCGCGCTATGCTTGCCCAAACTGTTTTTCGATGACCAGAGACTCCGCGACTTCTCTAGCGCCGAGATGCCATCTTTGTACCGCTCAAGTGACAAACAAGCTTGCGCGAATACCCACGCACAGCCTAAGTGAACGCCGCGGTAGCCTATGGGCTTACTGACGTCGTATGCCGACCGATAATCGCCGAGGCGCAGATGACATAGCGCATAGAGGTATGTGGGTTCGCTAGACCTGGGGTCCTGGGCGGTCAACCGTTCGGCGAAGAATAGTGCATTCTCGTGTGAGGCGTTGTCGAGATGGTAATGGATCACCTGCCGTAGAAGGCCACTGATGGCTGTCGGAGTGGGCGCCATGCTGGATGTTGCTGTCCAGCGTCAAAGGTAGAGGAGGTTGGGGATTCGGGGGGTGCTGGCGCTGAGGGAGTTACCTAGCGACGTGTCCAGGCCATGGGACAGTCAAAGGATATGGCAAAGGCAAAAAGACTCAATGGCAGTCGAACCGACAATATGCGATCGAGGAGGTGGGTTGTCGTCGCCAAAAAAAGTGTTTGTTGTCGTCCTTGGCCGTTCGCGTGGGTGGCGGGGGCAGCCAGGTCGAAAGAAAACAAAGCCGCCGTGGGTCGTGGTCGCCGGCCGGTCGCAGTCGATGCCAAGGTCGTCGAAAGGATTAGAAATTAAGAAAAGAATTAAAAACCCTCGAGGTCCAGACGACTTCTTCTAATCAAAGGCAGTGCGCCTAGATCTTGCAGCCTAGGAAGGATCAAGAGGCGCTGCAAGTGTGCAAAGGAAGCCGTGAAAGTGTCGACGAGCTCACAACGTTTCGTGAACGGGAATGGTGGGTCCTGAGGACGGGAGCGAGCGAGCGAGAGGGCGATGAAGATGAGATTGAAGGGAAACTCAAAGCATCGAGGGATGAAAAGAAAAAAAAGAGAAATCCCTGCTACCAACCAATCCGACTTCGAGAAGAGTTGCACATGGTAATGTGAGCTCGACTAGAGCTTAAAAGATGCGGTAAGACTTGAACCTTAAGGTACTTTGCCAACGTGAATCTTGAGTGAATGTTTGAACCTACAGTAGTGACGGGCGGCTAAGGTAAGGTAGGCAGGCGTGCGGGTATTGTTGTCAGCTCTTTTCCATGGCGCCAGAGGTCTCTGAGCAACCAGCCACCATGTATATGTACTTACCAAAGTGGCACCTTGCACCTTATTTTCTGGTAGGTGGAGCCTCTACAGAGCCTGCAGCAACCCCAGGCACTTACTGAATGGAACCTACCTAGGCGCTACGACACCAGCCAATAAAAAGCATTCACCGTGTTCCAGACGTTTGGTACCAATAGTTGGTGAAAGACGGATACAGAGGATCAATCAAACAAAAACAAAAATTTGTCTGGCTATCAACAAGACATAAAGAATAATGATAGCCGTCAGACTTGACGAGCAAGTGCGTAGGACCGACGAAATCTATAGAACAATCAAGTTTAAGGTTGGAGATTGGGGCTATCAAGTCGTAGTTGAAAGGGAGCCGAAGACAAGTCTACACACTCGATGCAATGCAGGAGAATGAGCCAAGCTTGAATGGCAGAACACACGAGGTTCCCAGAGATTCATTAATCGTAACTAGGTATCATGGATCCGCCCTTCCTGTCGTGAGCAAGACAACGACGTCGCCATCATTCCCTTCCTTCACAATGCCAGCACAGAGGCCAGCATCTAAGCCACTGACAAGCAGCGCATTGAAACTTAAGCGGCGATGGTGACCTCAACCTCGACACCAGCCTCGACTGCAAAACGGTTAGACACACCACAACTTCCTTATAATGTAGCAGGGAATCCTTACTGTTGACGATGACGGATTTGACGACCTCGGTGGGGGCGTGGAGGTCGATGAGGCGCTTGTGGACGCGGAGCTCGTAGAGGTCCCAGGTCTTGGAACCCTCACCACAAGGGGTCTTGCGGGTGGTGATCTTGAGGTTCTTGGTGGGCAGACGGACGGGGCCCTTGACGGTGAGGCCCTTGCTGCGGGCACGCTCAATGAGCTCGGCGCTGACCTTCTCAAGAGACTGAACCTTTCGGCTAGTCAGGGTGATTCGGATGCGGTGGCTCTTCTGTTGGAGGGGTTAGCACTGTGGGCGGAATTGTCCATGTCGATGTGCGTTGTCAACGTACGGGCTGCTCGCCGATATCCTTATCCATCTTCTGGTGAGACATTATGAACGGCTGTCAAGACTCGGCAAATTGTACTGCAACGGTAACGTGATGACTGCCTGGTTGGGTTGAGGGACTGATTCCTTTGGTGTTGTGGAAGTTTCAATATGATTTCACCAAAAATTAAGAAAATTGTGTGCTCATCGCTTATCGCTTATCACACATCCCCCACCAAGACGTCCACGTGACACGCAACAGCTTCCAATTCAACCGGCCTCACCTCATGAGTATCAAAAACGGAGTTCATTTACAATCTTTCGAAAGGTAACAAGAAGCAGGAGCAGATTCAATGGTTGTTTTGTGATCCCCGTGTGTTTCCAATGCAGTCTCACTTTCGAGGCCTTCCTACTTACAGGACGTGATTCCTTCGAGCAAGCTGGCGGACGGAAAGTGGAGGTGCCTATCAGCTGGCCGCAATTACAGCTCCATCCAAGCTCCGACACGCTGTTCAATCAATCCCTGCTCATCAGCGCCAAGTTTCGTCATTCCACTTCCTTAATACTCTCATCAAATACTGGCAGCTGGACCAATACGCAGCATAACCAGATCTCTCATATTCGGCCCCATCACTCGTCACTGCAACTACCATGGCCCAAAAAGCGAAGAAGGACCGCGCCAAGTCCAACACCGCCGCGCTCAACAACCTCCACATCGGCTCGCTCATTGTCAACGCCCTCTTCCTACTCGTCCACTTTCTCTTCCGCTCTCGCTCCCTCTGGCTCTACGGCTTCCTTTCTGTGCCCGCGCTCATCTGCGAGTATATTCTCGAGATCTCAGGTCGCCCCAAGTACGACCCGTCAACTCGAGCGCTGCGCACCGCTGGCGAGGACCTCTCCTCTCCGGGCCTGACCGAGTACATGTTCGACGTCATCTGGGTTACCTGGGCATCGGCGATTTCTGTCATCCTTTTTGGTAACAAAGCATGGCTTCTGTGGGCGACTGTCCCAGCTTACGGCCTGTATCTGGGAAGTGGCCTGCTCGGTATGGGAAAGCAGAAGATGGCTGAGCTGCAAGGCGGCGGCGGCGGCGGCGGTGGTGCAGAGGCGGTTCCTCAGGGAAATCGCAGGGCGCGCCGGGCTGCCTAATTGGATTCAATATCTTCTATGGAGGACTGTATCTATCATAATTCTGGGAATTGGCGCCTTTCCTAAGTGCTCTGCTGTGGCCGCTCGCCCGTCCATCGCTCTAGAGTGTCATCGTCAACATTACGCACCAGAACGTGGATATGCTCCAGAGCGCGCACGCTTTGAAGAGCCACCCAATTCTTGAACCACAACACTCTACTCTCCCCACCCATTCCCAGGGTGTCAACAAAATAGCTCTTGACAAAAGACTCGACCAGCGCCCGGCTCTCCGGTGTCATGTCCCCTGTCTCCGAGTCCGTGGGGATAGTTGTGCGCAGCCACACGACAATGTGCCGGATCTCGGGGTCCAGACCATAAGGCCAGTCGTTGATCAGGACGCGGTAATCTGAAGGGTCTTGGAACGGCACAGCGGACGCGGGTGTGAATGGTGCCTTGCCCCAGGACTTGGGCAGCCGGTTCGCGAGGAGGTAGTTTGTCATGGAGCCATACTCAGCTTTTGTTTCCGCTGTCCAACTCATGTATCGTCGGAGATCAGATGGCTTTCTTTTCAGGACAGAGAGATTATTTGTTTCTGCTCTCGCGGTTAGTCAACTGAGCTAGCAGTAGAGTCTAACATGTCAAGCAAGCATTCATTCCGAGTACTCACCGATAATGCTCTTCAAATCCTGCCAATCATGTTTGCGAAACTCTTCGTCTGTCTGCGACAGAACCCACCTGTCAACGTCGGTGAGCGGGAAAGGTGACTCCTCTGGTGGATTTTCACCCATGGTGTTGAAACGAGTAGTGAACGTGAACGTCCTAGAGGTTCTCACTGGAGCTTTGAGAGGAACCAAAGTCTTGGAATTCCTTGGTCCGGCTGTGCAGTGAATATCTAGTCCATAAAATAAGAGATAATTCTGGCAACAGATAGCCGCGCTTCTTGGACTCACAAGTTCGCTGAGTTATTTGGAAAGCTCCAATATTACTTATGCGGTGAGACGATCTCAACCAGCTTATGTCAGCTACAGCATGTCTCTGCGCCATTATTTCATCGATTCAGTAATGAACAGCAGTACTATTTCCATCTGTCTCTCTGTCTCTATTGAAGAAAAACGTCTTAGTCTTGGAAGGATCCTTTGCTTGGGATCGTCACATGTGAAAGTGAGAAGAGGATTGGTTTTGATAACCGTTAGTGGTAGTCAAGGTTTTCCGCGGTTGTTGAGCTGCTACGCCAACCTACATCAGCCCCTCCATCATCGATCCAACATCATCTTCAACGCGTCAAGGACCCTTGAAAATTAGCCCAATTACAACGCTGACCACGTTCTTTCTTTCGTCGTCAATTGTATTTCGCTCGCTACGGTTTGACCGGGACGCTCGTTCTGAAGCTGAAGGTTGTTTGAAAAGACATCTTCCGTCCAATCTCTCACTCGGAAGGCCTCGCATCTCATGAATCAGATTCCCCACCAAGCCATTGCTCCCCCATCATGATCCTTGGTCCCATCACCCTTATCGACTGCTTAGTTTTCCTCATATTCCTCGCACCGCAGCTCATATGGCGGGCCGGTTTCTTTACGACCCTTTCCACTGGCCTGAAGGCTCTGCCGTTCCTACGTTGGTTATCCCTCACTCAATGCCGGTTTCGAGATTCACATGAACTTACATGGCAATCGCAGTGCTTGAGCTCCCATTCGAATTTGTTCACGAGCGCTACCTCACTCGTCCCAGCCAGCAACTTCCATTCACGCAAAGCGCTACAGTATTTGAGGATTTTGTGATACGCTGCGTCAGATACGCCTTTGCCAACATCCCTGCCAAGGTCGGGAGGGTCTTCTTTTCCAAATATGTTGCCCTCCCCTTTGTCCGATGGCGCATGCTTCGGCATGGCTACATAAGATCTCCAGTCTACTATCGCGAATACTCCATAGGGCGGGTAGAGTTCCCGTGAGAGCCCCGTTCAAAAAGGCGTTATTAACACCAGGCAGGGAGCCGTCCAGACTAGAGGGACCTGGATAATGCATCGGCCGGAGCACCCTCCGGACTTTGTTCTATACTATCTTCATGGTAGGTCAAACAGATATTCATGCCCATGTCCTATGCTCATCGCTGACTGATCCAAGGCGGTGGCTTCGTGATGGGTTCGAGCTACTTTTACCTGGAGTTTCTCATGGTGTGGCATCACTTACTCGTGGAAGCCGGGTTCACGAACCCGGCCATTTTCGCACTCGAATACAGCCTAGTACCTGATGAGGTGTACCCCAGGCAAGTTTTGGAATCATTAGAGGGCTACAAGCATGTTCTCGAGGTCGTCAAAGATGCTTCTAAAGTTTGTGTCTCGGGCGATTCGGCTGGCGGCTCATTGATCCTTAGCCTGCTGCTCGAGTTGGGCGCACAAGCTGGCAATCAGGACAGCAAGGGAATCGAAGTTGATGTGCGCGGTGGGCTCGCTGGCCCCAATCCACCGCATCTAGCTCTGCCACGAATGGCCACACTTATCTCACCATGGGTGACGCTCATGTCGAACCTACACTACACTTCTAAAAGTGACTTTTTAGACAAACGCACCTTATGGAGGTACGCACACGAGTACGCAGGTGAGAACATGGTTCAACGACAACCAGCATCTCCGGGTAATTGCGTCGATGAGAAGCTCTGGAAGGCAGCCAGTCCAGAACGAGGCTACTTCGTCATATTCGGAGAAGAAGAAGTCTTTGCGCCTGACATTGAAGACTTTCTCAAGCGGCAAGCCAAGATGGGCATTGAAGTCGAGGGACAGAAGTTTAACGGTGGCATCCACGCGTGGCCCGTAGCGTCAATATTTCTGTCTAGCACAGAAGAGAAGAGGTTGCAAGGGCTTAGAACTGCTGTCAAGGAGATTAGAAGACGAATGCTTGAGTGGGGCACGTTGAATGGAGACAAGGTATAACTGTCAGATTAGATCAAGTAAATAGTCATAGACAAGGCCTTATAACGGTGGATCAGGAACCAGAGGACAGAACTCGGCTTCGTCCTCACCAGGCCCGCTCAGAGATAAAGGCTCAACTTGTATCATCACGAGTGTACGAAGGAAAGGATGGACATATAAGAGAACTCTGAATCATACCTGGTAGAAAGGAGAAGAGTCGTCAGTCATCCACTTGGCCAGTGTCAGACCTCGAAGCGTCAATGAGTGAGTCTGGAGAAGACATCGACCAGTTGCACGGTGGCTCGAAGGTTTCAGCCGCGAGGCAGAAACAGCCACGCATCCCATGCACCGGGTACTATCCCAGGCTCAAGTACCACTGCTTGTACACCTAGTTAACCATGGGAGAGGAGAGCAGCCCACAAACAGTTGGAGTCAAGTTAGCTAGACAACTGCTGCATTGTAACCTCGGTCAGGCAGACAGTGGGAGCCTGAGCCTGGAGCCTAGGGCCGCAACAAGGCATCCAAGCTATGCCAGTTACAGGGCACACCCTTAGGTGTCTGATTCAGCACTGCATGCTTTGCCAGTTGGTGGTTGGCGAACGAGGAATGAATGATGCGACCCGCTCCACCAGCGCGCAGGGACTTTGTGCGGCTGATACCAGGCATGGCTTGAATAATCGTTGGGCGAGAGTGAAAGCAGACGCACAAGGGAACTGGTGCAGATTGATCGAATGAGACCCAAGGGAGTAGGTAGGCTTTCAAAGCGAATGTCGCGTCGTGAGCCCCAGAGTAATGGGGATGAGACTTCACGTGTGTGTGAGTGAAGGACGGAAGAAGAGAGTGAGTGAGTGAATCGCAAGCAAGGCCGGAAAATGAGATGCACAACGCGCTTTCCCGAAAAGGATAGGAGCAGTGGCCACTTTAAATGCCGTAAAGTGTAAATTATATGGAGCACGCAACACCCCAGCGAGGTCCTTCCCCTTCCCCTTGGGCGGTTCCTGACCCGAGGGATCAGCTTGAGACGACACCGTCTCTGTTTGGGCGTCAAGCCATTGGAAGGCGCGCGCGTGGTGTGTCGGAGTAAGAGCCCCCGCGTCGTGCATATAAACGGCCGGCATTCCCTCGCTTCCCCCGCCACTTGCCGCCGCTTTGTTGAATGCCGACTGGTTCGCCCTTTCCTCGAGTTAAAGAACGACCCAACGAAAGCGACGCCCCTGGCCTTGTCTTTAACCGTATCAGAGAAGAGGCGGTTCATCAGCGTAGCCTCATTCACTTACACGCATCCCCTACTCATCCCTTGACGCCTTGTGCGCAAAGTCCAGTCAACTCTAGCACTGTAGTTGAACGAGGACAACCACGACTTTTGTCGAATCTTGCCGGCTGTCCTGAAAGGAGCCCCGTACTCCGAACTCCCTCTGCTTCTGGTTCAACTTAGCCGAGAATACCTCGTCAAGAGTCACCAATCGAAGTCTTGTCTTTGCGACAACCAGACTGGATCTCTTATCCACCCACTCCGGACATTGAGGCTTGGGTCGCCTGCCTGCTCGTCTTACACCCGCCTTGTTTGCCTTATGAGCCTCATCCGTGTCCAACCGCCACCTGGACTGGGACAAGCTCGAATCACCGCCATCTCATCAATCACTATCTTGCACAGCCTCCCCACAACCAGTCCCCTCCCACGACGGAGTACGGCCAACCGCTTCGCGATTGTTCAACTCCCACACCCTTGGATACCCTCACAACTCGTTCGGTGCATGGCCCCGGCCCGGCCCAATCTTGCATTGTGCCCCACCCGACCGACGTCACGTCAATCAAACCACATCGTCATCCCCAGCCACGGGACGGGAGCTTGTTGATTCGTGAGCTCCCAGCTAGGCTCCTTGTTCCCCTGCCCTCTACGCACTGCTGCTGTGAGCTTAATAGCAGCCGATCAGCGCCTGCTGTTAGACCAGTCTAGGAACCTGAGTTCCTTTGATACAGCACAGCCCGACGTTTCCCTATGTCCTCTTGTTCTCGATCAGCCTAGACCTTGAAGGGCGTACATATTGGAGGATCGCATGATATTGGCTGATACCCCAAATCACCAAAACCTTCATTCGACTGACTACAAAGCTGCGGCCGGGACACATTGTCTACGGTTTTGTATCAACCCATTCCGTTCAAGTTGGGCATGAGCACAGGACTGTATTCTGGTCCCTTGGTCTTCTCCAACACTTATTCAAAGGAGCACACACAAACATATCAACGCACATACGGCGCTTTCAGCTATATAGGTACGCACGCGCCCACACTGTAGGCTATTTTGCCGTCAACCCCGCTGCGCTGCGTTGGTTGACACGATCGCGCGCCGCCAAGCGACCTGGGCCTGGAATCATCGCCCATCTATCGAACACCGTCAAAGACGAACCAAGCGTCGTTGGCAAGGAATCGTCAAGGGGCTCCATTCGCTCGTACAGTCCCATTCGCTACTGGGCTTTAATAAATCCCCTCCCGGCCGCTTCGGGGCCCCACCATAATATTTCAATCACTGCGCGACAGGCCCCGACAAAAAAAAATATTTATTATGTCGGCCGACGACAGCTACGCTCCCAAGTCTCCGGACCTCTCTTCTTTTTATTCAAGTGGCCCCACTCAACCCGCGCCGCAACAGCTCCAACATCCACAAGCCGACAGCCACTTTAGCCCTGGATACGAATATAAAGCAGAGTCTCCAACCTACGGCAGGTCTGCATCTTTTTCTTCCTACGCTCCCCCTTCTAACCCTTTCAACAACAACGTCGACGACACCGATCACCATCAACAACTCATTCATCAGCAGCACCCAACTCAGCCGAGATCCGTTAGGTCAGAATATCAACCTTACTCGACACCGAAGCCTTCTGCCCAGAATCACTACGTTCATTCCGCAATATCCCAGCGAATACCTCATCATAACAGCCACGAGGGCGATTTGTCCTCTTTTCCCCCGCATCAGCAACTTCAACCCCCGCCCGTGTCTTACGGCCTTGCCTACACAGAGCAAGCTCTGCGTCCTGGTGTGGTCACGTACAACCAACCCTACGCACCGCCAGCAGGGACCGGTGCCCTAGAACTCTCTTCCGATTTCGCCACTGCGTCCTTTCATACAAGTATGCCTCCTCGCAAGGTTGCGCCGCCTGCAGCGCCTGTTATCGAGCCGTCTCCCGTCAGAACCAGGTTTCCCACTGCGAGAATCAAGCGGATCATGCAGGCAGATGAAGAGGTCGGCAAAGTTGCGCAGCAGACACCCATTGCAGTGGGCAAGGCTCTCGAACTTTTCATGATTCAGATGGTTACGAAAAGCGCAGATGTGGCCAGAGAGAAGGGTTCAAAAAGAGTTACGGCGTCGATGCTCAAGCAAGTGGTTGAGACCGATGAGCAATGGGACTTTTTGCGCGACATTGTCAGCCGCGTCGAGAATGAGAAGGAGGGCAGCAAATCCAAGGCCAAACAGGAGAGCTCGAGCGACGAGGAGATGTCGGAGGAACCCAAGAAGAGGACGCGTGGTGGTAGGAAAAAGAAGGCGACGTGACGCGCTCTATCCTTCTTTCTGGAGTATTGTCTGATTATGGGGTTTTGGAGGGATATTGGGATGCTTCATGAAGGACACGATCAAGTATGAAACGGCGTTCAAGGGGTTTCGCATTCAGCCGGCGTTTGGCGCCAAGAGAGACAGTTGTCCCATGGTTTTTGGCAGGTTATATCTGGTGTCCGCGTGAAGCGTCGCGCTTTTAGAGCTGCGTGTGCTGGTGCTCCGTCTACGAACTTCTGGGCTCGGATGTTGGGCATATGCATAGATAAGAAACATTGGGAGGGTGTCGACTTGAATAGGGCAGTCTTCCGTTTGTGCCATTCTGAGCACCGCTTCCCCTGTGTGTAGGTACTTTTGTTTGGGCGTTGCATGCCCGTAATGGCAACTTGTGAAGACAAGGTCTCGCGCAGCGGTCTGATTGTTGGTCGTTCGCTTCGCCATTGTCATATATATATTAGTTACATGCTTCGGGGATGGGATTTCGAGAACGATTCCTACGGAGTCGAGCAAATTAATCACATGTCGGCTCAAGTGTACAAAACTTACACCACCTACTATTATCATACGAAAACTATCCGTACATCCGCACCTTTTCGGGTATACTACCCTGCAGCATCACAGATGGACCCGATGAGGCCTATTCGACGCAGTTCCCAGCCCATATATTCATCTATTTGTGGCTCTGTCGCGTATGAACCATGATTCTCGCCTTGACATGCAACCTATATGTGTAGTAAGCGTCGATGTTTGCGACAGAGACAAGTGGCTCCGCTTCTCTCTCCAAACCTCATGTCTGGCTACCTACCTAGGTACACTACATGGAAGAGACGGTGTTTGTACACTGACGTAGGTGATAACTGACGTCAGCACACTCGCTGGAGGCACGCTTTTCCCAAATACAATACCCAAGAATACGCCCTTGTCGTGCTTGTCAAGAACATTACAGTATGCACGAGAGCCTCGTGTTACAAACATCGAGATAGTATTATCATCTGTTCATGCGTAAGGACAAGTAAACATCCCATCCTACTGTAGGGTTGTAACGACGGGAAATATGGAGCCGAGCCATCTCCGAACCACGTCCGCTCGACCTCATTCTTGGCTGCTAAAAGAGTCCCCGCCACGGACCCAGTGGTCCCCTGCTGACGCGGGCACCTCAGCCTCTGAGATCGAGCAGTTAGTGGCGCCTTCAGGGGGTTGCATCTTCTTATTGCGGGCGGGACGTTTTCCTCTGTCTTGCCTAAAAGGGGCCGGGGCCATAAACCAGCCCAGCTGCCCGCGAGACCTCCACTAATAAGGTGCCTGCCTCTACCCGCTGCGGACGCCCTCCTGTAAACCAACTGAGAAAGATCCATTTGGACGGGTTCGTCAACCATCAACTATTGTCGCCCATCCAATGCGAATGCCCTCTCGATTCATCCTTCGTTCCTACGCTCACTCACCGCTTCCTTAATCCGATCATCCGTATACTTTCCTTTCGAACCTAGATGACGAACCGCCAGCTGTCCCTCATTATCGACACTCGCTCCCCTGCGTAACCCAATGTCGTGGGACTTGCTTCAGAGATTCCTCGAGTCCGACGTCTTCAACTCCAACCCCTTTCTCCCCGTCTCCTACCTCTCGTGAGTCCCCTGCATTCTCCTGCGCGTCCACAAATAGTCACGAGTATCGGCTGTCATGCACGTCTTCTGTGTCTTCTGCAATTCGAGGCCCTGCCTCTCAACCTGACCGCTTCCGTCGCCTCCGACTTTACGATCGCTAATGCCACCTGTCGCGCCAGCCGCTACGCCGACCACGTGGGGATTCATTATGTCCTCTGCCAGAAGCTGCGCCAGTTTCCCTACGAGGACATCGAGTTCTTTCTACCGCAGCTATGCCACCTAATAATCAGCGTCGATAATGAGTCAATGGCATTGGAGGAGTTTTTGTTGGACTTGTGTGAGGAATCTGTCACAGCTGCGCTGCTGGTACGTGTGATCTTCGAGGAATGGGGCTTCGCGTCATGGGAACCATCTCGACCCAGGGCTGTACTCGATGCTGACAATTCCCTATGCAGACGTTCTGGCTCTTTCAAACCTACCTCCATGATCTGTCGGCGAACCCGCAATCCGACTCATTCCAGACATGTCGTCGAGTCTACAACAAGGTCCAGCACATCGTCTTTGGACTCGCCGATACCGCCCGCCATGAGAAGATCAGGGAAAACGTTCTGCCCGTCGCTGTTCTCTCCAGCTTTGTACTCGCCAGCGTTGCGCTGCCCATGATATCGAAATGGGCTGGTCCTCTCGCCGTTGCCCAGGCGCGCAAGCCTCAACCGCTCACCGATCAGGCTCTCGAGACCAAGGAGAACATCAAGCCCACGAGGGCGCGTACAGTCACCTCCGCGAACTCGCGATCGCGGCGCGCTCGAGATGGCGGACGTACTTTCAGCGCACCAGACCCCAAAGGATCCAGGGACCCGTCGCCCAAGCCTACTCGCAGCGCCCCTCGACAACCTACGGTGGTTATTCCTCCCGCAAGATCGAAGACGCCAATCGGCACGACACGGCCATCTGCTATGGAGATGAAGTCATTAGAAGCTAGACTCAGCACGTCCTCTCTGCCCTTGCCATCACCCCGTCCTCCAACGAGGCCATCAACTCCAATCTCGGCAGGGATTGTGCAAAGGCCGGTAGACAGCGTCAGTAGAAGGCATTCGCATCATGCCAAGGCTGTTCTTGCCGCCAACGAGCTGTCGCCAGTACAGAAAACGAGACTGTTGAGACAGCATTACTTCAGATCACAAACTCAGTTTTTGACGGCCCTCGAGGGCATTTCCAATCGGCTGGTACTGGTTCCTAAACCCGCCCGAATGAGTGCCCTTCGAGCGGAGCTAGCACTGATATCTCAGGATCTGCCTGCCGAAGTTGACATCCCTGTTATATGTCCTCCAACGTTGGTCAATGGATCCCCTGGCAAGAGCCGTCATCATCGCATCGTACGGGTGAACCCGGCGGAAGCGACTGTGCTCAATAGTGCGGAAAAGGTGCCATATTTGATCATGGTCGAAGTTCTAAGGGATGACTTCTCCTTTGACCCTGATGCCCCCGAGAACCAGCGTCTCATGACCAGTTTACTGGGTGGCAGTGTGAGAGCGAGACGGATATTCGACCTGTCGGATTCTCCTCGCCTGTCGCCCACTGTGAAAGCTCCGGAACCTGCTTTAGACAGCGTCTTCGAGCCCACTTCCGGTGACTTGGGAAGCTCACCCCTTCTGAAAGGCATCGACGAGTCACCAGTCAGGTTCCCTTCGAGACCAGCTGCGGTGCAGCACTACAGCTCCCAACGCCTTCCGAGCGGAGCTACAACATCCTCCTCGACCTTGGATGTGACGACGCCCCGAACTTCAGGCACAGGAACCTCACGGTCGAACAGCCCAGGGCCGGGTGCGCGAAGAATGACTCTGCCTATGCAGCGAAACCCGCCAGCTGACCAGCCCGACTTCTCTGCGCTGGCAACTCATATGCGAACTGCTTCACAAATGCTTGCGCAACTTGAAGCTACCAGCGGAAAGCGCCCAAAGCAGGAAGTAGCCGCGATCAGAGCCAAGATCATTGCTAGCATGCAAAGCCTGGAGGAGCAGAGTTTCGAGGTGGATGATCAAGGCCCAACCTTTGATACCATCATCGCCAGGGCCAACACAACCCCAACCCCAATTACTGCAAGCAACCCGGACCTGGAAGATGATGCGCAGATCGACTCGAACCTCAACGCCAGTGCAGGCCGGGAACGGATGGAAAACGACATCAAGACCGGTGGTGTTCAACGTCGCGGCGATCGCGATGACCCTAGTGCGGCTGTCTTTGGTGAGGCCTGGGAGGCCAAGAAAGAGCGGATTCGCAAGTCGTCCCCGTACGGGTGGATGAAGAACTGGGACCTGGTCAGTGTGATTGTGAAGACGGGAGCGGATCTTCGACAGGAGGCGTTCGCTTGTCAACTCATCGACGTCTGCCACAAGATCTGGGTTGAGGCGGGCACCGACGTCTGGGTCAAGCGCATGCGCATTCTAGTGACGGGAGAGTCGTCGGGTCTCATCGAAACCATCACCAGCGGTGTATCACTGCACTCATTGAAGCGCAGCCTCACGCTTGCTTCTATCGAGTCTGGCCAGAACCCTCGGCATCGCATTGCTACGCTAAGGGATCATTTCCTCAAAGCGTTTGGCAAACCTGATAGCAAGCCGTTCAAGGCT
Organism: Fusarium buxicola; assembly: GCA_014899095.1. Classification (NCBI taxonomy): domain Eukaryota; kingdom Fungi; phylum Ascomycota; class Sordariomycetes; order Hypocreales; family Nectriaceae; genus Fusarium; species Fusarium buxicola. Next base: position 28,389 of record JAAVUK010000224.1, read on the forward strand.
GGGGTTGATGCGTTTAAGAAGTCTCTGGCGGCGTACAGCATTATCTCGTACGTGTTGCAGCTCAAAGATCGACACAACGGCAATGTCTTGGTGGATTCTGAAGGCCACATCATCCACATCGACTTTGGCTTCATGCTATCCAATTCCCCCGGCTCAGTTGGTTTTGAGGCAGCTCCGTTTAAGCTCACACACGAGTATGTTGATGTCTTGGGTGGACTCGGCTCGCCCGACTACGAGGATTATAAAAGGATTTGCAAGCAAGCTTTCCAAGGTCAGTCGCTTCTACACCTCCCTCGTTGGCTGTTATTCTAACGATCTACAGCCCTGCGTCGCGAGGCGGACAATATTATTGACTTGGTTGCAATGATGGGCTACGACTCCAGGATGCCCTGCTTCGCAGTCGGCGTCGCTCAGGTGACGAACACCCTTAGACAGAGATTTCAGCTTCATCTCAGCGCAGACGAGGCAGAGCAGTTTGTCGAGACCGACCTCGTTGCCAAGTCATTTGGTAGTTACTACACTCGACTGTAAGACTTCATCATACTCCATACCAGCCACCCAACATAAGTTTGCTAACTCGGCGACTAGTTATGACACTTTCCAATATCGCACGCAGGGTATATACTAAACGAGCTGGTTTCCCCGGTACGCCGGCCAGGCTGCAAGAGAAGAAGCAGAGACAGGCAGGCAGTATGGGTTTCAACACAAGACAAGAGCCAGGGGCGGCATTGGGATAATCTGGGTTGCATTTGGGGCATACGAGATGGCGTTGCGGACGATAGACATGGCTCAATTCCCGGCTCGGGGATGCGAGTTTGTATGAGAGAGAACTGATGATTCACACATGCCAAGGGGAAGAATATTTGGCTCGGAGGCACGTTGGAAATGCCCGGCCATGATGGCCCAAAGACTACTTACTAGACCTGCCTTGCCATCCATGGATGTTTTCTACCTCTCTCTTATCTAGCATGAAGAGAATTCATGGTCTATGATGCTCGACCCTTGTCCAGGAGAGAATCCATTGAAGTAGTCTTCAGAAGCAAGACTGAATTAAAAAGTACTACAGTATGCCAGCCAGATGAAGCATGCATGCCCTACTAGATCTGCAGCATGCAAATTTTCCATATCCCTCGCTTTCCGTTGCCAGCCAGCACCCTCCCTACCTTAGCCAGCATGCCAAAGAATTTTTTGTCTTTTTCTCTCTCTTTTCCCACGCCATCTTACAAAATTCCCAAGTGCCTGACCACCAACACCGCCAAGCCATGAATGCAACCTTCACCCTGCCTGCCACCAAAGAAACAAAGAAAGAAAAGGAATTCATTCTTCACCGTCTCTTGGACGCGACGATATATCTCCCCAATGATTCTTGAGGCCACTAACCCCATCGATCGCCCTCTCTCTCCGCCTCGAGCCTCCGCATTCTCTCCTCCTCGTCACCGCCGCTGACGGCCTCGCTTCGACGTGCCGCCGCAGCCGATGTTGATGACGCCGCCCGACGACCTTTGCGCGAGCTCGTGTCATCACCATCGTCGCCGCGGCCGCGCTTCCGGCCTGCCATGCCCGCGATGCGCTGCGCTTCCTTTAGTAGACGCTCGCGGTCGCGTGCTTCGCGCTCGAGCGTGTGCGGATCTTTGTCCTTACTGGAGCTATCAGTTCGGTTGGAGGTGCCCTTGATATCGTAGCCGCGCGGGCCAGAGGGGAGCTTGGAGTCTCGATCTGTGGGTGTGTCTCCCGCGTCGGTTGAGTGACGTCTGCTGCTGTATCTTGAGTCGCGGTCTCGGGCCCGGTCTTTTTCTCTGTCTTTTTCTCTGTCTCTGTCTCTGTCTCTGTCGCGGTCACGTCGGTCCTTATCCCGGTGCCGATCCTTGCGATCCTTGCGGTCCTTATCACTGCGTTCCCGATCCTTATCGCGGCGCCGCTCGCGGTCGTAGTCTCTATCACGATGTGAGGAGCGGTGGCTCGACTTTTTCCGGTCGTCGCTCCGGTATTCGTCCTTGTCCTTGTCCCTTTCTCGGTCCCGCCGCTTGTCAGAGTCCCTATCACGACGACTGCGATGACCTGACCGTTTGGAGTCAGCTGGTGATGCCGAGCGGGTTCGATCAGCGTGTTTGTCGTCCTTGTCCTTGGACCGTGTGAGCTCCTCATCGTCGTGATGGTTACGGCGGCTCTTGTGCTTCTTACGTCGCGAGTCGTCATCGTGACCATCATCCTGAACCGACTCTGAGCGGTGGCGTCTGCGTCGACGGGAGCTTCTGTGCCCCCGACTCCGGCTGCGGCTCCTGCTGGCCGTTCGGGATCTTGATCCTGTGCAGTCTTGATCGCGATTATCATGGTCTCGAGATGGCTCCTTGCTGTCGCAGTCCTTGTCCTTTTCAAGAGCGCCATCGCGGCCTGCCTCTGGAGAATTACTCCTGGATTGACCTCGTCCAGCTGGGCTGTCTCGTGCTGGAGGAGTCGGTCTGGCTGGAGGCACGTCACTTCCCACCTGGTAACCTCTTGCTCGGAGATGATGTAGGCTTGTGTTAGGTAGCCCCTGTCTCATGGCTTTGGGCCCGGTTGGCGCGTTAAGGGGAACATCTGGAGCTGGAGCTGGAGCTGGAGCTGGAGCGACTGATCGAATGGCCCCAGTACCATTGCGCTGGGCCAAGTTTCCTGTGACTGGTCCCATGCTAGGTGTCATGGACGCCTCGCTAGTGCCTTCATTGCCTATAGTCTCACGAGATCCATCCTGTTGTCCGGAATTCGAGGTCTTGGTATCGTCGACTCCATCAGCCCCTTCTCCTGGCATGACTTGTCCATGTTCGCCCACTTCTTGCTCATTGATCGACTCGCCCTGGCCGGCACCATTCTGGCCATGCTCCAGGCCTTGAACACCGGATCCGTACTGGGAGAACTGTCCTTGGTCCTGGTAGTTGGCATTGCCTCCGAATTGATAACCTCCACGGCCGTAACCCCCGTAGTATCCTCGTCCGCGGCCGCGACCACGTCCGAAGTTGTTGCGGCGATAGTCATTGAAGTGACCATAATTACCTTGATTGTATCCTGTCTGGAATCCTGAGTTAAAGCTCCCAAAATCACCAGTTGCCATGGCAGGACCACTTTGATTGTAATTATTCTGGTCGAAATTCCACGACTGAGAACCGTTCCAGTTATTATTGGAGCCTTGGCCAAATCCACCTCCGAAGCCCCCCATGCCGTTCATGCCCATGCCTTGAAAGCCACCGTTCATGTACATGTTCTGCATCGCCATCGGGTCCATGCCCATGCCTGGCATACCTGAGAACCAGTTAGTACTAAATCGTGGAGGCATCTTGGAATTTCATAACTGACCCATCATGGGGAAACCACCGAAAGAGTTTGGCGCCATGCCATTCTGCATGGCCATCATCATCTGCATCTGGTTCAAGTCGCCAGGCCCAGAAAAGTTGCTGTTGGAGAAGCTCCCGTTCATCGACTCTGAATCGGGGTTTTCCTGGTCATCGCCGTTTTCTTCACCATCTTGGTCTCCTTGGCCTTCTTTCTGCACAGTAACCTGTTCATTAGAGTTATCGAGGCCTGATTCCTCGTTACCGCCTTCAACGGGGGCGACTTCAGCGTCACCCGAATCTTGTTGCTGAGGATGTTCAGAAGCAGTGTTGTCGTCTTGAGTAGCCTCCTGGTGGACGGTTAGAAGATGTCTTATTAAAGAGGGCTCGATGAATAATTACCTGGTAGGTAGGCTGAGCAGGAGTAGCGTCATTGGGTTCGCTGGGCGTCGCAGAAACAGCTTCCCCGGATGGCGCGTCTCCTCTCGGGGCCTGCTCAGCAGGTGTCTCGATCGCGGGGGTCTCTGTGGCTGGGAGAGGTTTCTTCGGCGGCTCAACAGGCGTCACAGGCTCCGAATCTTTACCCTCTTTCGGTCGGCTGGCCTCGCGCTTCTTTTCAGCGGTGCGCAGGAAGACCCTGATAGTGGTTCGTAGCGATTTGTTCGGGTTACAGTCCTCGGCGGATAAGGGTGAATGCTCGCAGACGGGACATGAAGCAGGGAGGTTTGATTGACCTGGAGCGCAAAGTCAGCACCGATATTCTGCGTTGGTTTATCCTCCCAATGGAAAGTTCACGTACATGATTCGCAAATAGCCTGTTCGCAGCAAGGAAGTCGGTAGGCGTTAACGGCGAGCTTGCTACAGATCGCACATCGAAGCTTGATAGGAATGTCGTCGGGGGCGAGAGAGCTGGAGGATTGTCAGTTGGCGGGCCAGAACACCCTGAACGGGTCGCGCAACGCACCGAATCAGCTCCGCCTGAGCCTCTGTGATTGTCGACGTCATTTTGATCGCTTCGTGATCCTTCACGCAGCCAACTCCTGAGCCAGGGCAAAGCCTAAGACAACAGATGGAGCGTCATGGGGAGGCTGGGTGCTGGAGGGAGGAATATGTTCAGGCAGAGGCGAGGGAGGGTCGATCTTCTATGGTGCAAATCACGTCGGGTCGACGCGACCAGGGTAGGTGGTTATGCAACAACTCAGATAAAGAAATGATTGGTAAGAAGCCGAGCCTGTTTGCTTCTTGACGCCAACGCCAACGGCAACTGGCTGGGCTTGATATTGTGAGGAGTTTGAAATCGTCCCCGACAGAAAAAGAGTGGGCCTCTTGCTCTGCGTGTCTTTGGCGCGTCCCGTTGCTCTCTCTTCTCCAAGTCACGTGATACTACACCTCCATCATGGGACCATGGTACTCCAGGTCAGTGAAGCACTGCGGATATTGTGAGGCTATTTAGGTTCAAATCACAGCCTAAACGGCAGCCTTAAGATAATCTTGACTGGGCATGATTCATGTAGAAATACATAAGTAGACATGACTCTTACGTCGCTTCTGAGCATCGCACTATCTCCTCTGTGCCCTCTCACTCAGTTAAGCACATCATAATTAATTGGTATGGATGCTGATGAGCAAGTGTCCATTAAAGTCACGACAAAATTTTGCTAGGTAGTAACAAGAAACACATATCAACTCCCAGATGCTACCCTTAGCATCAGTCCCAAGCAACCGGCTCGCGAGAAAGGGCAGCATAACGTACAACACGAAAACACTTGTCTGCACCTGTGACTCGTCCTCTCATCATCCACCCAACCACACCACCAGAGCCCGACTAGCAAGCGCAGCTGTCCTTAGCACCGGCATCCTTGGGGCCGCCGAGATTCACCCTTTGCTCTTCGCCTCCCCGACTGGCGGCGCTCGATGCGCCAGGGCCCCGTGCGCTCTTCAACGACGTTTCGGGTATCGCATTTGCGATAGCGGTGAAAACCTCAGTGACGTTGTGTCCACTCTTTGCGCTGGTCTCGAAAAACAGTAGTCCCTCTTCCTCAGCATACGACTGAGCCTCTTCCGTCGAGACCTTGCGAGCATCGCCAGAGTCCCCCCCTTCCTCACCATCTTCGCCGTCGGCGGCAGTGCCGGAAGAATCGCCCGTCAGATCCAGCTTGTTGCCCACCAATGCAATGACGATACCCGGGGAAGCTTGTCGTTGCAGCTCGGCAACCCAATGCTTTGCTTTGACGAGAGACGTGGGCTTCGTAAGATCGTAGACGACGAGGGCAGCTTGGGCGTTTCGGTAGTACATGGGAGCCAGCGAGGCGAAGCGCTCCTGGCCGGCGGTATCCCAGATCTCAAACTTGATCGTCCGTGTCGGGAGGTTACACTTCTGGGTCAAAAAAGCCGCTGTAAGGTTCCAGATCAGCGACGAGGTGGTAAGACTGAGGAGCGAGGCGATACATACCGCCAATAGTGGGCTCCTTGTTTTCTTGAAAGTCGTTATTGACGAATCGCAAAACTAAGGATGACTATCGCAGAGGTTAATTAGTGTACTAAAGGGGTGTTTTACAAGTAGCAAGTATCTGAAAACCATACTTTTCCAACAGCCGCCTCGCCTAGAAGCACCAGCTTGACGCTGCTGCTCGGCTTGGGAGCATTTGCAGAATCGGCCATTATCGCGGGATCGCTCGGAGATGAAGCCAGATGGATTATTTTATTTGTGTCTGAGCTGAGCTGAGGAGCGAAGGAGCAAGATCGCCGAAAGGGGACACGTTGTGGTATAGAAGGCAGCAGAAATCGGATGCTCAAGGTTGAGATGAGAGTTGCCTGGGCGGAGGAGGTCAAGACGTCAATGTATGGATGTATGTGCAGCGAAACTGGAAGTGGCAGAGGCAGTGGCAGTGGCAGTGGCAGAGGCAAAGGCACATACTTTTAGTGGCGGTGGTTGGTTGTTAACGGATGACGAAGCCACCTGCAGGCGCTTTCTTGGCGCATCTGCCAGCCGAACCAGCCTGTCTTTGCAACCCAGCAAAAAGAGCACGTCTCCTATTGGCCATCTAAGGTACCTACCTACAGTAGGTACCTAGTTAACAGGCTCTCGGGCTCTCAGGTGTGGTCTCAGCTCACCGAGCAGGTCTCAAGCGGGTTCAAAAAATACTGGCACACGTAGCAGGCTAGAGGGACCACTCACTGTGGAAACAACGCTGCCATCTTCTGACAGTTTCTGCACATACAGTAACGTGTGCTAATATTTATGTCGATTATCGTCTGCAGTACCGAGTACCTATAGGCTCTTTCGGGCAGTTCCAGTGCAACCTGATCCACCTGGTCGCGGCTCATAGTTCTACCGGCTTCCGACGTCTCCCCGCCAAAATTTCTAATCGGCAAAAAAAAAAAAGGTAAGCAGGCAAGAAGAAGCTCGCATTGGGGCCTGTGATTGTCCATGTTAAGATAGAGTCTACGCTTGATACCAGGTATCTTTTCTTCACTTCCGCTCTTTCAACACATAACAAAGAACCCAAACCCCAAAACCTGATCTTAGGGTTCTAAAAACAACAGCGCATCAATCATGGGCAATGCCACCGAGGATCCTCAGCGCTCCACACGCAATCTTCTCGACGATAGCGATTCCGAATCCGAGGATGGAGGGGCTGCTGTCACTGCGCCAAATCTTAAGGTGAACGAGGAATTTGCGCGTCGATTCGAGCACAACAAGAAGCGAGAAGAGAGGCAGCGGCTGGAGGAGAAGTTCAAGAAGACTGGCAAGAAGCCCACTGGCGACGACGACGACGACGATTCCTCGTCGGACGAGGAGGAAGACGAAGATGGCTTCCTTGCTACAGAGGACCTCGATGCACAGATCTCAGCAACCCTTCAGGCTATTCGTAACAAGGACCCCAAAGTCTACGACAAAGAAGTCACATTTTACAACCCGAACGAGCCTACCGACGCTACCGACAAGGAGGAGGAGAAGAAGGAAAAGCCTGTCTATCTGAAAGACTACCACCGAGAAAAACTCTTGCGCGGCGATACGGGTGCGGATGACGAAGATGAAGACACTCCCATGACTTATAATCAGGAGCAGGATGCTCTGAAAAAGTCAATCGTGGCCGAGATGCATGCTGTCGCTGCCAGCGATGACTCGGATGATGAAGATGGTGGTTTCATGAAGCGAAAAGAACCGGCGAAGGTGGATTCGAATGGCCTTCACCCCTCCCGAAAGGCGGCCATGAAGATCACCGAGGTCGATATCGCCAATGCTGACAAGAACCCTGAGAATTTCCTGTCAAATTTCCTCAGCGCCCGTGCTTGGGTTCCGCCGGATGGCTCAAACTGGCAGGCATTCGAGTCGGATGAGGGAGAAGACGATGACCGTGCCGATGAGTTCGAGCAAGCATACAATTTGCGATTTGAAGATCCTGAAAAGAGCAATGAGTTTCTTCGATCGTATGCCCGAGACGTTGCAGCAGCCAAGTCGGTGAGACGCGAGGAGAAGAGTGGTCGTAAACGTCAACGTGAGCTAGAGCGTGAGAGCAAGGAAGCTGAGAAGCGAGAGCGACGCGAGGAGAAGGCTCGTCTACGGAAGCTGAAGCTCGAAGAGGCACAGGAGAAGTTGCGCAAGATCAAGCACGCAGCGGGTAGCGCGGGCAAGGATCTCACCGACGAGGAATGGATCAAGTTTCTCGACGATGCATGGGAGGACAACAATTGGGAGGAGGAGATGACGAAACGATTCGGCGACGAGTACTATGCGCATGCAGACGAGGCTCCCGTATCGGATGAAGACGACGACGAGGGAGGAGATGGCGAAAGGGAGAAGAAGAAGAAGAAACACCCCAAGAAGCCTAAGTGGGATGACGACATCGACATCAAGGACATCATCCCTGACTTTGAAGACGACAAAGAGAAGCCCAAGATCAGTCTGAGCGATGTCGAAAATGATGCCGCCGCCGAGGGCGAGGAGGATGACGAGGATGACGACGGCCGCGCCTCCAAAAAACGCAAGACAACAGACCACAAGAAGGTTCGCAAGGAGTCTCAAAAGCAAGCCCGCCAGGAGCGCGCCAAGCTCGAGGCCCTGGTCGATACCAAGCTTGAGCTCTCCAACCCAGAGATCCTCAACCAACCAACCCACGCCCCCTTCCGCTACCGTGAGACCTCCCCACAGGCCTTTGGTATGACAGCCCGTGACATCCTCCTCGCCCCCTCAGACGCGGTCCTTAACGACTTTGCCGGCCTCAAAAAGCTCGCCTCCTTCCGCGACGCGGAGAAGAAGCGCAAGGACCGCAAGCGCCTCGGCAAGAAGGCCCGTCTGCGCCAGTGGCGCCGCGACATTTTTGGTAAGGAGTTTGAGCGCGAGGGTCCTACTTATGGCTTCGAGCGTCTGGTGTCGGCCGACGACGACGTGGCAGGCGCTGTCATCGAGCCCAAGGGCGACAAGGACAGTAACGTGGTCGGCGATGTGGGCGGCGACAGGAAAAAGAAGCGAAAGAGGTCCAAAGGCAAGAAAAGTGTTGCTGCTGCCACCGAGGCAGCCGAGTAAAGGGAGTCTTTGCGGACTTTTTGAGCGAGATACCACTGCGCTAGCATTGTGTTAGTCGGGCGTTCCATGTTGTATATCTTGGGGTCTTGAGAGAAAGGTCAGGTACATAAAGAAAAGCATGTTGTATTTGTTTCAATATACGGGTAATGTCTAGACGCTCTGTCTTCCAGCTGTGACTTCACTATCGTTGGACAACTTACAAACTCAGACCAACTCTTCAGTTCAGCTGGTTATTTCATATTACAACATCTAAGTCGCACTCCGAACTCAGAAAATACAACGTACATAAGCAGAAGCATGGCCGGGTATGTTGGTATCTCGAATGCTGCAAAAGACCTCCTCTTCTCTCCCAGTGGTGGCATGCCCAATACGTTCGCCTTGCAAATTTCAAATTAGCCTCCCCCCGATATCCACGTTTTGAACCGTGATCAAAGTCCCGAAAAACAACTCCCAAAAGAATTTCGTCTTCTGCCTGAGCACCCCAAACTTTGAACCAATATCGCTCAACCTCCACAGCCTCGGCTTGGAAATTTATACAGCGAACCACGACTCAATACCTTCGGCTGGTAAACTTGCGTAACCGCGAAGCCCTCCAGGAATATGGTGCTACTTGGGCCAAACACTCCGGCGGTCCCTCCTAAGGACCCCCCCGTTGCTGTAGCCCACTCAAGGGATTCGGTGTCGTCAAGCCGCTTCCTCCGCTGAACATTGCCGCAAACGGATCGACAGCGCCAATGTTTAGGCCGGAGTCTTGCCCCATCTCTGGCGGCTCCATGTTGAATGGCATAAACCATGCCGATGATGCTTCCTGCCCACCCAAGCCCCCCATTCCATCAACCAAACCAGTCGTTTGCCCATTCATGCCTGCCTTGACGCTAGATCGTCGACTCTGCAAGCCTCCGTCGGGCTGGGCAACTGCAGCGATGGTGTCCCAATCAATACCGCTCATCATATCCTGTCCACTGGTCAACCCGGCGGCGGCATCCATCGAATATCCCCCAAAGACAAGCTGCCGGTCGAGTGGAATGGTCCCATTCGCTCCCTGCCCAAAATTCATGGCGAGTAGTTCGGGAGGGAAGAAGGTAGGCATGTGTGCGTGATGTGAAAACGAAGCCATGTTGGCCGGGCTCATGGGCGACATGGCGTTGCTGAACGTTGGATTCTGTGAATTCGGTACAGTGAGCGGGCTGAAGCCCGTTGCATCACTGGTTTGCATTCCCATAGCCTCAGAGAACCTGCGCTGTTGTTGGACTGCCGCCCCCGAAGTAGCGTCCACGTCAGCGTTTTGCGTCGAATCAAGCTGCTGAGCTGGCTGCCCAGGAGCCCCGGTCTGCTTCTTGGAACCGGGCTTGCGTTTAGATCCTGCTGTGCGAGAGTTGTCCTTGTTGTCGGTGTTTTGAAGTGTTGGGAATGTGGAAAAGTATTCCTCCACCGATTGCAGCTCCGGTTTGGCCTCGAGGACGCCGTCGGCTCCAGAGTCCTTTCTCTTGTGAGTAGCAGGGTCCATGAACTCGGCATCGGAGAGACCGTGCGGGTAGCGATTGAACCAGTCTCCGTACTGAAGAAAAGACGGCTGGGCGGCGCGTTCGTGGATAGTTTCGCCAGCTCTCATAGAGTCCAGAGCGTTTCGATACTGGGTGCGAACGTCCTCCACCATCCAATGAAACATGCCCCAATACTTCTTCATCTTGTGTAGATACTTGACATTAGTAGTCAGGTTTGCTTCTGCTGTCGGCTTCATGGAAGGATTACGAGATATGATGCCCAAGATATGAACTGTCGTTGAGGAGAAGGTGCAATATCCAGCGAATGGGGCTGAAACGAAGCATCGTGACTGTTCCGCTTCACGGAGAAGGTCGGATATTCGGTTCGCAGCGTTGAACGTCCTCTTGCTTGCCTCGGAGAAGAAGTCATCGTAGGCACCTTGCTGCTTCCTTGCCGACATGGCAGCTCGACTCATGAATAGAATGTTGTGCTGTAGGCAAACATGCATGAATAGGAACTGGCTTGCTGTGTTCTCCGTCTTCTGGACCTCTAGGTTATCAGTGGAATACTTGAGTGATAAGGGCAGCCCAGCCTCGAGTCCCATCACGTCGTTCAAGAGCTTCGCGTAATGGGATTCCTTCTTCCACATTGGATGAGGGTCTGCATCCTTTCCCCCTTGGCTGAGGTAGGTAATGATTCGCCCCCACAGCGCAATGCCTCGGATCAGGTAGGCGGCTACCCCCATATTCTCCCGTGTATCGGCAAGCTGTCCGTCATCTGGCGAAACAGGATGAAGTACATGGCCATCTAGCATTTCGGTGGGTGCAGGCATGTCGAACTGGAAGTACTTTTCTTTTATCGGTAACGGGATCTGGATCGTCTCCTCTCTGACGAACGTGGGTCGATCCGTACCAGAAGAATTGAAACGGTCCATAAGGAAGCAGGCCCACATGATGCGCCGTCGAATCTCTCGATCTATGAAGCTGAGCTGAGTCTTCTTGCCATTACGGCCCGAAGGATCGTATTCCAAGTCCTTGTGCAGTTGGAGAGCGAAAGCCATACGGATGGCTTGACCACCAAGAGCCCAGCTACGGCCGCCTTGGCACGTCCCGAACTCGTGCAGCCCTAGAATAAGGAGGCATGTCAAGATAGTGAGATTTGGCCACTCGTACCGCCTTGTGCAAATGTCTCGCGCGTGAGATGCCCACTCTTCACCGCGTAAGAACTCAGGCCCCGGGGAGCTGACTTGCGGGTTCGACGTGAAGCGAGCAGCGACGGCACAAACCGAGAGAACAAGTACAGGAGGCAGTGTGTCGTTTCTAAGAAAAGTCAGCGGGGTCAAATCCAGCCCATGTCTGCAAACGCACTTTAGTTTTCGCATATAGCTCGGTTTGTGCAGGAGATGGTAAGATTGACCGTAAATGTTGTCAAAGAACACTTCTGCGAGGTGCTCCTGTATTTCTTTGGAAGGCAGCGCCTCTGATCCCTCATGCTGCAGCTTGCTTTCCTCGGACTCTTGAACTTGCAGGGTGCTGGGTCTGTCGTCACCCACGATCTTTGATTTTGAGGGTGCCTTAGCCCATGCCTCCAGATCGGGTCCGAACGCTTCCTCAGCACCCCGCTTCTTGGAAGACTTGGCCGAAGGCATAGTCCCTGGAATCGCAGGCTTGACCACGGCACGAGCGACAGATGCGGTTGCCTCCTGCTCTGATTTTGGTATGACCTTGATAATGCGTTCTTCCATGCGCTTTAGCCGCTTGTCAAGCATGGCCATGTAGTCTGTCCGAGGTGCAGCCTTCCGAGTCGTGACCTTGTAGACACATGGAATGCGTGAACGCAGGCAGTGCTTGCAGGCAGGTTTCTCGCCCGAGCAGCGAATCTTTTTGCGGCGGCATGCAATGCAGGCGAGCGGGAGGCGTTTCCGCTCCTTACCCGCCTTGGTCTTGAGTTCACTCCATGCAGGTGTTGAATCGGCTTTGTCCTCCTTAGGTTTGCCGCCAAGATCGGTGCCGTCTGCACGGTTACGTGAAGCCAAGCCAAACTCATCGGTTGCCGAGTCTTCGAGGGCGTTGGATAAGGGAGATGTCCTGTCCGGGGCGGCGTCGGACCCTTCCATGCTATGACTCCGGTTGCCCGGAGGCATGGTGCCGAAAGGCAGGCCATTAGGTGGGATGGCGGACATGGACTGGTGCTGCGGAAATGCGGTTGGAGACTGCGAGGTATTGGTGTGGTCCGTTAATGGAACAAGAGAAGACTGGTCGGGAAGACCTTGATAAGCAAATGCAAAGTCGTCGAAGCGTGAGGCGTCCATCAAGGCGGCGTGGGAGGGAGAGGGCCCGGGATGTAAGTCAGAGGCGTCGCGGGGAAGCTGTGAGCCGAAATCGAAGGGCTGCTGGGCATGATGAGAGTCCGAGACGGCGTGGCCGGACGACATGACTCCGCCGCAGACGAACTGCAACGCGGCCCTCAACAGGCCGAGGATCCGGTGCCAATGGCCAACTCCAGCAGACCAAGAACGGGAGAGGCGGAGTAGGTGACAGTAATGGCGGAATAGGGCGAGATTTGGCGAGGGAAGAAGTTTGGGGGCGCACTCCGGTCGCGAAAAGTCTTCATAAGGGAGTCGCAGGTACAAGTATCGTGTGGTGTGGACCGGTGCAGCGCAAGAGCGTTGACGTAACTTGAGGTTGTCCGGAGAGTTTATGGAGAAGCAACGGGTATGTACTCAGCGGCTCCCCGCACTGGAACTGGAACTGGAGCTGGAGCTGGGGCGGCGACAGGCTGCGCCCCTGCTGGGGTGAAGAGATGGGATGAGAGAGTTCGGATCACTGAGGCGGTGTCAAGTAGTGAAGCAATGGCATTCGGTTCGGGCAGCAAGGCGAGGTTTTTGCGAGAAGAATTGAGTCGTGAATGCCAGGGTAGCTGCTGGATCGTCGTTGTCTGAAAGATGGAGGAGGGAAAATCGGAGGAGAGGTGACCAGGCTCCTGGGGTGGAAAAGACAAGTCCTGGAAGCTGGGGGTTTAAGGCCCGGACGGGTGGGGACATGGCCGAAGGAAATCAAAAGCAGCCATCACGATAGGTTGTCGGGCACGGCCCCGGCGTGCGACTGTGGGGTAGATAAACGCCCGGGTCTCTGCCTCTGCCTCTGTGGTGCTGGCGTCGTCCAGCGTCGACTCCATTGAAGCAAGCCCTCTGGCCGGGCCTCCAGGTCTGCTGTCAGGGAGAGACAAGGAGGTGGTGGAGCCGGCGGCGAGGTGGAGGCGGGTGGTGGGCGTAAGAGTCCCCTAACGTTAATGTTAGGGGGTGACGTGCTAGTCTGTGTTTGAGTGCGAGTGGGTGCGGTTGAGCACGAGCCGAACTGCTGCCCAAAATGAGCCTCTAGATGCATCGTCGAGTCGAGTGGCAGGGCGACGATCATGATTTGTACCTAATATTGAAGAGCGTTGGATAAGGTTGGATTGTGGATGGAAAATTGCCCGAGATTGAAACAGTCAAGCATACTAACGAATAGGTACACAAACAACGCCCAGCAACTTTCTTCGCTAACTACCTAGATACCTTGGTTGGTTTGGATTGCAAACAGCGGGCAGAAACTAATTGCAACCAAGCCCGGGGAGGCGCCTCCACCTGGGCCCCGAAGTCGCCGACCTTACAGGGCTCAGAAGTCGTAGTCATACCCTGCGTCTTGTGGTTTTCGAGGTGCAGATCTGCGTATCCCTACCCTGCAGTGGTGGAAAATGGAGGATGGAAACCTGAACGGGCCGCCAAATTCCAAATTCACCACTGCCAGTCTGAATCGATTTCATTCTCACTTCAGTATGACAACCTCGACTGAATACTTCGTGTTTGCCGTACAGAGCTGTAATCTTGAGCCTCTCTTAGCTTGATGTCACTTGCAAAAGTTTCCTCCTCTGAGACACGGCGACAGGGCAACGCGGGCTAGGGTCCCTGTACCCATCCCATCCCTGGATGGTCTAGCAAGGGGAAAGGCAACGAAAAAGCAAGGCGGAAGTGCCAAAGAGGGCGCCGCCTCAGCTAGTCCAGATCTTGCACTACGTATCCGTACTACAGTAGGTACGTAGTAGATTCTGCGTCGGAGGGGAAGCGAAAGCAACGAATCCAGCAGTGCCGGTGCTGTGCTGCCAGGGTCTCAATGGCTGGCCAATGTACGGCACGGTTACCTACGGAGGGAGTACCATTGCTGCCTCTCATCATGTCGCTTTTGTGGCCGTTGCGGAAGTCTATTTCCCCTTGCACCGAACTCTCCTGCCGGGGCGTGCAGAGTAAGTAAGGGATAACTAAATATTCCTTCATTAGGTACAATACTTGCATATGAGATGATGATGCATGTTGCAGGAGGCGAGCTGTCAAGTGCAGATGATCCGCTCATGCACATCTGCAAAAGCCAATCGAGGAAACGGGCTGTGCGGACGCCGAAGAGGGCTCAAAGTATTATCCGAGTCAGGATAGACGGCAAGTTCCGACGCCTCATGAATGATTGAACCGGGATAGACTTCATGACCAGCAAATAGGGTGGTGTCATTGAGTTACGTGCAATAAGAAGCTACGCGGTCGTAAAAAAAACTTGAGACACAGTAAAGAAGTCTTCTTCTGTTTACCTAGAGGATAGGCATATAACATCTTAAAGTAAAAAGAAAAATACCTAAGAGTGAAGAAAAAAAAATCAGTATTTCTTATCTTTATTTTCTTTTAAGAAAAACCCTTATCTTTAGTTATATTATCACATAGCAAAATAGTGCAATCAAGGCAGTCAGAATTCACTTTAT
>JAAVUK010000225.1:0-39504 GCA_014899095.1 Fusarium buxicola
CACTGTTTTGGCGTAGTTGGTACACTTAGGTCGCTCGAGTCGCGCGATGACATATAAATTGCGCACTCCCGACAAGAAGAATAAAACCACGAAAACAACAAGAAAAACGTCATGACTACCAATTTGGATACGTATCACACGTAAGACTTGAGCTACCAATCCCTCAAACACAGCCGTGGTCATGAGGTTGTCATCGTCAATGCCAGTCTGTCCAATCGACTTATGTAATCCAGCGCTTCGAGGCACGAGATCAAGTCCAAAGGGTCCCGTCATTCACACCATCAACACCGCCCATCATTCATTAACGTTAGCACACCGCGTCCAGCCGAGCCAGTGACTTGCACCACGTTGGACAAAATCTCCAGTTTTCGACTGTTTCGCTGTCCTCGTCGCTGGAAAACGTGTTATCCCCGCTGCGGACACGGTTGCTCGGGACGGGCAAAGGAGACACTCCAACGCAACTGTTTGGTACTGTATTCATTCAGCCTCTATTAGCGACGCAGAGCGGTCGCCAGGCAGCGACCGCCTCTGGCCTTAGAGACCAACAACAACAACACCAAGGCCTATCGTGGACGCTCATCCCCGCAACCTCAACCACGACAGACAGCAGAGCCCAACATCGTCGCCGCTCTAGATCGATAGCCATAACCCCGTCATATACCGAATAAACACCGCGAAGCCCCTCCCTCCCTCCGACAACCCCGCGGTACATCCCAGCCATGTCATCATTCTTCGTTAAACTCTGGGAGGACATCTTCATCCCCGGCCCAACGCCCACCATCCTCAAGGCCGCAAACGCCTCTTTCGCTGCCCTCCAGGTCGTTCTCCTCGCGCTCCTCGTCGCCACCTACAACATCCACTGCGTCATCCTCTCCGTCCTCTGCGCTGGCTTATGGTGTAGCATCAACTGGTTCGCCGCCGAGTTGGCCGTTGCACAGCGCGAGGAGCGCGAAAAGGAGCAGAGGAAGGAGAAGGAGGCCGCGCAAGCCGCCGCCGCCGCCGCCGCCGACGACGATAGCGAGACCGAGGTAGAAACCACCGCTCCGAGCAAGGCCCCTCCCGCGGCCTCGGTAGCTACAACCTCACATGTCGCTGCTGCAGCGGGATTAGAGCCCGTCGAGCCAAAGGGTGAGGTGAAGCAGCGTGCTGGCCCGGGGACGCAGTCGAGTGTTAGCACCGAGGACGAGTGGGAGAAGGTGTCGGAGGCCGAGAATGAGAAGGACAAATAGACACTGCGCATATCGGTCTCGACGATGATACCACAGGGACGGCGACGAGACGGCGGCAGAGCAAGAGGCGGCACTGGTGTTATTGAGGATACCCCTTGCGAGATCTGCAACTTCTCGCTTGCACATGGGACAGCGTGGACATATTTTTAATTCCCCAGATTTAGAAGCGAACTTTGGCGATGACTTGATATATGATCCAGGGCCTGCTTTTACAGACGTGCTCTATGTTTCCAGGTTACACTCCGATATTTCGTTACCGATACTATTCTATTTACTCGCTATTACCGCTTCCGTATGCGCCATTATATCATAACCCGTAACCCAACTCCGCATTTCAAGATCGCTGAAACCCTCTATGATACAAGATAATTCTGTCTATCCTACAGATGTTTTAGCTTTCGCGTTGCATAGGCTGCGCCCAAGCTGCTCAAGGCTCCAATGAACAAGCAGACCGCAATCGCATTTGGCCCATCCGGATCCGTATGCTTCGCATCGGCTGCCAGTTCAGGGCTCTTGCCAGGCTCGAGGACGGCAAAGACGATGGTGGAGATGAAGGTGCCAACAAACTGCGGCAGTGTAGTGTATATGTTGAGGATACCAAAATATATGCCCGACAGCTCTCCCGTGGACGCCGCGGGAGCCAAATCACTGTCCGGTCCATGCTCAAGACGCAAAGGAGCATCATCCGAGCCCAGCTCGGGCAGCTCAATGTCCGGCTCATCCGAAATTCGACGATAGATGCCGTCGGCTCCGGCGCCACTGCCGAGCTTGTTAACCTCGACGCCGAGAAAAGCGGATGGTGCCCACATTGCGAGTGTCCATGGTCTAGAAATCGGCCATTAGCATCAAGACAAAAGACCCCATGTGGAGGGAGGAAGGCCTGATACTCACATGCCACAAAGGCACACCAGTACTGTCGCAAAGCGGAAGCTGGTCGCCAAGGGGGCCAGGGACATGGCGCCGGCGAACATCAGGTGTCCAACCATCCAAGCCGTCAACAAATCCGGCTTCACCTTGTTGAACCGCGTCAGGCAGCTCGCAATGGCCTGCGGCGGTCGATGAGTAAAGGAGGTGTCTTCGGGTGACTTGACAAGTAAGGGCAGCAGCCAAGCACCCGCAAATGTAATGAGTGAGTACATGACGAGCGCGGTGCTGCCGATGCGCCCAATCGCACCGAGCGTATCCTGCGATTTCCTCGCATCGGCGGGCACGTCATAGCGAAAGTAAGTCTCGCCGATCCACGTGGTGCTGTAGAAAAGAAAGGGGAACCAGCCAATCCATGCCCAGAACTGGGCCCAGCAGATGGCCTGAATGCGAGGCGGGAGGTTAAGCAGCGTCGAATAGATCTGACGGAAGACCTTAAAGCGGCCTTCGTGCTTGGCTGGCGTGGACGACACCAGTACGCGCTCGGTAACGGCCCAGCAGGTGAGTGCTGTTGATCCGATGATGGCAATGGTCGAGATGACGGTGAGTTGCTTGAACTGCGTATCACCCAGGGTGGTTCCCAAGAGCTGCACCAGATCCACGGCTCCAGCGCCGTAGGCCATTATGTGGCCGATGGCAGACATGCGACTTGCTGCAGTCAAAGGCATCGGATTAGTTCTGCGTTCCGATTACTTTACACCGAGGTCCAACTTACACCAAGCTGCGCCCGTCTGTTGCTTGTCGATTGATAGTGTATCAACAAGTAGACTCTTTGAACAGGACATAACTGAACTCTTGTTAGTAACCAAAGCCTCATGTCCCGTCTCTTGGTAAAGCCGTACCGGCATTGATCGCAAAGTCCACGACATAGATGGCCAGCACGGCCAGCACTATCGTAGGTCGTTTGGCGGCCTCATCGTCGGATACCACAAAACCGACAATCTCACGCGTAAAGCCAAGAACTAGAAGGCTAATGGCAACGACAATGGTGCCAATGACCATGAGAGGCCGTCGGCGGCCCCATTTAGATTTGCTCTCATCCGCAATGACTCCGACAACAGGCTGAACTATGAGGCCCGATAATGGGCCAGCAATCCATACCAGAGAGGTATTGCTCTTGGTAAGGCCGAGATTAAGCAAATATGGGGTGCAGTCTGGGCGAGCCTTAGCAGTTAACATGTGAGGAGGGAGACGGGGACGAACAGGTCATTTCAATACCCCACGTGAATCTAAACACAGGTAGGATGAGTTAGCAATCCTAGCTCTTAGGTGGGTTTGTAGAGTTGTCTTGGCTCGATCACGCTTGTATAGGATAGACAAGACGTACGTTACGCCAATGGTGACGAAGCTCAGCAGCACCATCCGTACCGCCTCAGAGCTGCCCCTGACAGCAGGCTGTCCCGACCAGGTGGCCATGTTGGCCAGGCTGTACCTATCGCGCCCGTAGTCGTAGCTGTCGTGGCTATCTCTGTCGAGGTTGTGTTCGTCACCGTCGGATTCCCCAGGGGGATGGCTGCCGTGAGCCTCGGCGCTGGACGAGGAAGGGGTTGGAAGCGGGGGAGAGGCGTCTCGAGAGGAGTGCGACACGTCAATGGACAAGGCTGAAGGTGAAGGTGTAGGTGTAGGTGTAGGTGTAGGCACCAGCGAGATCGAGGACGAGGGGGAGGATGAGCGGGCGACGGATGCGGGCGGCGGGACGACGAGGTGCGTATGAGACTGAGACTGAGACTGAGGAGGAAGTTGATGCTGCGATTGCGGCCGCGAGCGCTGGTTCTGGTCTTGTCGAGACTGAGGCTGAGGTTGAGGTTCAGGTTCAGAGTTGCTACATTGCTGTTGGCCAAGTTGCTGATTGTGGTGATGAGCCCCCTGCTGTCGCGGCGAGCTTGTCGCGGGCATCTCGTGTGTAAATGTGGGTCATGGAACGGGAGAGCCACAGAACTGACGGTACCTTTACGTATTCAGTAGTACTTTAGCGTTATATCAGGGGTTGAAATGAAGCGAGAGACTTGGCAAGTTTGCAGACGACAATAAGGTGTCCTCAAGAGTGATGTTCAGGCTGATGCTTTAGCTAGCATAGGTACACGAGGGGAAGGTGAGCAGACGCGACTTCCATTGCTGCATGCATGCATGACCCCTTTCCATTACTGTATGGCAAGGGAGGCTTACCTACCTAGGTATCAACTACGGTAAAGTTACGTAGCGGTTCTTTTTTGGGAGCTTGAATGGCCCGAACCGGGCGGGGGGAGCCTGCCTCCGAGGAGAAGAGTCTGGGGTTTTAGTTCCAAGTCACATGTCAGCGTCTGGGGACAAGTTCCACTTCGTGCAGATCTTCCACTCTAGCTTAGAACTAGGTGGTGATCTTCCTCTCCTAATCAACTGCACATTCAGGTACGTGCGTATAAGTAATTGTCTCCTCGTAATTAGGGTGACGCCTCATGAGCTTATCGACGACACACATTATGGAATTGATTCTCAGAATGCTGTTGTCATCTGCTCATCTTGACCATTGTCAGTAATCTATTGATGGACCTTGGATACTGGATGAATCTCCACCAAGTTTTGATCAATCATTTATTGTCCTGGTATCTCATCTCGTACTCAGCTCAATCTCTTCCCTCCTCTCCTGCTTCAATATGAGCGAGTAATATTCATTGCAATGCGAGCCCTGCCCGCCAGTTTTTCTCTTTATTCCTCCAGCCGCAACATCCGAAATCTTACATACACTGTTGGTATTTTATTCTTAACGCCGGGCTCCCTCCCCTTCATCTCCCCGTCCTCGAGACATGTTTTCTTCACTCCACATGACCTTTGCTTCCACCTTTTCGAGGACATTGAAGAAGAGACAGAGGTCAAAACACAAGTCCAAACAAATGAGGGTCGAATCAAACGACAAGTTCCAAAAGAAAAAAAAAAGAAAAAAAGTGGTAAAGAAGATCAATAAAGCAAAGGAAAGACGGTGAATCTCATCGCTGAGCATCTTTCCTCCTCGTGGCATACCAAATCGCATGTCCGTGGAATAAACGCCCTAGCCCCCTTCTCAAGTCCTGGTACATAACCTCTTTGATGCATTACATAGTTTGATAGTAGAGTCAAGTCGTTGCTTGGTTGTCGCTCCTCCTTGCGTGCTGGTGTTTAGGCCCAGAGTCCGCCGCAATTATGCATCAGCCAGCTTGGCAAAATGTTTTGACCAGATCCATCCAACCTGGTCGTTCGGGTCGTCCTGGTTCTTTGCCAACCACAGCTCTCCTTTCTCCGCGATGACATCGAAAATCTACACCGAGAGTCAGTGTGCAAGTTTCGACTATATCTTTAGGTATTCAACTCACCTCGCCAGCCTGATAGACCAGGTATGGGTAGCCAGCTTCGTGCTTTGTCGTAGCAATATTGAACTCAAAAAGCGATGCTGCCAACCAGAGCACATTGTATCCATCCGCCGTCGGCCCCCGCTCCCGTGATGATGCCCGAGACGATCGAGCACTGTCCTCTGGTCCATCAGCTGGTGGTAATGCCGAATGGAACAGCCCAGAGAACCGCCGACTCTCTTGAGATGGATTCTGAGAACTGTACGTGGTGTGCGAGTCTCGAAGGTGGTGTGTAGCCGAGTCGGAGCTTTGTCTTGGAAGTCCACCGGAATCAAAGCTTCGCCCTGTGCTCGGTCTCGTCGAAGCAGCGAAAGACCGTGAGCTGCCGGGGATCTCTGGAGATAGGGGAGACGCGGTGCCTTGCTGGTGGCTGCCGATCCCTGTATAATAGTCACGGTAGTAGTACTGGTGCGGGCTGGGAATGGTCGGTGCTCCAGCACTGGTCGGTGACATGGTGAACGAACCGCTATGGCGCTTTGCGAATTCAGGGGCTGGAAGGCTTGGTGCTTGATCACCGTTGACTGAATGGCCTCGACCCCGCGAATCACTTTCAGATGGACGTGACCGCATCCTGAGGGAGGATGATTCATCTGTACTACGCGTGGTCGACTCGGAGACCCGACCACGATACGCAGGGTTGAGGATGCCTACGCTGGCTAGTTGCTCTTGCGCGTACGGGAAATCTCGTTGGAAAGTTGCCACAACCTCCTTAAGGTCTGGCATGTCGGGACAGTCACCTAGCACCCCCTTCATCTTTTCCTTCCAGATGCCATACCAGTTCGCCTGGATGTTGACAAAGTTGCCCAGGCAGATGTTGCCGATTTTTTCTGTTAGGGTAGACAGCTTCGGAAGCTCCTTCTTGAGCGTGTCATTCAGGGCATCGTACTGTTCAACAAGCTCATTGAGCTTGGAGTCAATACTCTTACCCGCACGCTTCAGCTGCTCGTATCGTTCGTAGTCCACACGGCGTTTTTGTCGCTTCTTCATTGCCAGTGATGGGTTGCCGTACGCCTTGATAACGTGTTCAAACGGCTCGATGACATGTTTCCGAACTTGCGACAGCTACACTATGTGAGCATGCTTCAACGAGGTGGTTTCTGCAATTCACTTACATGTTCCTCAAGTGCAACTTTCTCTAAATCTCGTATTGAGATGTTGAATTGAACCCACTTGCTTTCCAGCTCAGGGTAATTTCCTGGCTGAAGTCTCATGACCAGCTCAATCGAGGACAGATACTGAAGAAACTCGTGAACATAGGCCGATACTTGCCTGGTATAGAATTCGACATCTCGAAGAACAACCTGCAGTCGCAGATAATCGTCACCAAACTTCTCGTTCAGCTTAGCATACTCGGCATCCTCAGATTGACGATTTCCCGAAGCTTGGAGTTTGTCGACTCTTTTCCCAAATGCCCGCGCGAATCCAGCTTTGACATCGGACTCTTTTCGTTTCCTTCCGACAATTTGACCAACGAGCTCAAAGTTCTTCTTGGTTTTGTTGATTTCGATGATGGCGGTCTCGAGAATCTCTTTGGCCTCAATAAGGCCTTCTCGGTCAGGGTGGTCTTGTGGTGTGTGCTGTAATAGTGTGATGATGAGATTGGGATATTTGGTGATGCGCTGCATTGGTTTGATCAGAAGAGAGTCCAAGTCCCATGCAGCCGTCAAGTCCTTCGCAACCTCGTTGCATTCGTTGAGCCACACTTTGACAGTGGGATCCTGCTGGATCTGGATGAGTCGCTTTGCTGCCCCGTCGCTGTTCCTCAGAAAACCCTCATGAGCCAGCTTCATCCTTTCCATGTTGGCTTTGAAGATAGATCCAATCGTGACAGATCGGTCCTTGGCCTCGTCTATGTCCGCAGGATTGAATTGACTAGGCTCCGACATGAGTGTGCCCTCTCTGGAGAGAGCTGACCGCCGACCCTGCATTGCATAAACTGCCGACACAGCTTCCTTGATTTGCGCAAAGAACGACGTATGAAATGCAATGATCTCGTCCGTATTGCGGAAGATGAGCTTCACAGTGTTGCCGTCGAGCTTGGGACATGCCTCTGCTGTCCCCTTGTAGATCTCTTCGACGATATTCATATCCCGAACGAACACGGCCTCAGTGTCGACCAGCTCTTTGATGACGTTACGGCGTTGAATAAGGCGCTGCCTCTCCTTTCCTGTTGGTCCATTTTTATCCTGCGTTTCCGAGGTGGCGTCGCCGTTGAGCGTTGCTGCATCGGCAAAATACTGATTATTTGTCGAAAGAGAGGCGGTGTCCATTGACTGAGGAGTCATCAGTGCTGGCATATAGTCTTCAGATCCGCGTTCAGAATTGATAAAGGTGCTTCCACTTTGAGACTGTTCGTAGAAGACGCCTGATGCCCTCTGGGAGTTGCAGGCAGAACCAGTTGCGGAGGTAGGAATAGGTGGGGGTTCGTGATTCGGTGACGGAAAGTAGGAAAAGCTCCTGCTGGCTCTGTTGGAAAGGTAGGGAATCGAGAATCCATCGCCCGTATCCAGCTCTGGAAGCTGATGACTTAGATGAGGTGATCGACTCGAGTCTACAGAAGGACGGACTTCAAGCTGGCTGTTGCGAATCTCTAGAGGTCGGGCTGTTGGTCGACTTTCCCTATGAATAGAGGTTGTCTCGAAAATCGTGACATGGCCGTGGCCTCCAGAGTCATCCTCATCGTCCACATCGGGGAAGGCAGGGGAGCGTGTTGCGGGAGACACATCACCACTGTCGACCGAGAAGTCTGTCCATGTCGACTGTTGGCTTGTTCGGTTCGGCGCAGATGATGTTGGTACCATGAGGTTTGTCGAAGACTCCGGACGCTGATGCTCATAATGGGGATACTCTTGATCGTCCGATGCTTCAGCGTCTAGAGACTCACAGGTAGAAGCCCGATGAGACGAGGCTCGATCGTCAAATTGCGATTCCGACCTGCAGTCCTCGGTCCTGTTGTGGTCGTTGGTGTCCTCGGTGCAAGTATCGGTGACAGCGCCCTCGCCATCATGGTGGCGATAGTGCCTGGCTCCTTCACCATGCTCTGACTCGGTCTGACACTCCGAGTCGTAATCATGTTCAATGCGAGGGAACGGCACTATGTCTTGGGGCTCATCAACTGTCCTCGAATCGTCGTGGGGAGGCAAGATGGTAATGGTAGTCTCATACGGAGAGTGAACATCTTGTTGAACTTGGTAATCTCCAAACTCGTCATTGAACGCCCCCGGAACCACAGGATCCTTTTGCGTTGCGTCATGAGACTCCTCAATCGCATCTTGCGTGGTTCTTGGCTGGACCGGCGAATCAGGTTCATCCTGAAACGGGTATTGATATTCGACCTTTGGAGGAGGAGTGGTTGATTTTTGCCGGCCCTGCGGGCTGGGTGGCTTGACAATGGTGATAGGAACTTCGAGCGGAGACTGGGCAGGTCTTGGCGGAGTTGTTTGGGGCTCATTATCGAACTCAGTCGTTTCTGAGGTTGCTGAGACTGCAGTTTGTGGTCGTTCCACGACATCAGCTGGAGGGCTGAGTGCAGGAAAGCTGCCAGGGACGCCGAGGGTAGGTGAATCAAAACTTGGAGCCGCGGGCTCAGTAGACGGCGTTGGTTGTGGACTTATAGACATCATCAGTGCAGCTGGTGGTAATGCTGCTGCAATATCAGTGGGACTTAATGTCGGGTCGTCTATCGCCGGTGAAGGGCGATCCTCGTGTATATCTACACGAGTCTGGTCGTGGGATACGCTATCGCCATCTAATATATTGGGAACATCGGAATGACCTAACACGTTCAGGGCGTTTTGGACTTCCGTAGCCGTGTATATCTCTGGACTTGATTCAGGCTCGTGAACAACTGGTGGCCCCGGCGCTGGATGGCTCTCTGGGAGAGGTGGCACTGGCGGAATGTCAGAAACCTCTGGGGATTCTGCGCCATCTGGCTGTGGTGTTGTTGGCGACGTGTCTTCGGTGGCAGCGGCAGTAGCCTTTGCCTTGGCAGCAGTCTCCATCTCCTTCCGTCTTCGTTCCACTGCCTTCTGCCGTGCTTCATGCACCTGGCTCTCGCGGATAGACTTAGTATACGCGAGCCGGATATGTTCCCTTCGCTGTTCGAAATCGATTGGACCGACAGAGATCTTCCGCCGTCGAGTGGATGGCTCCGCAATCTTGGATGGCGGCAAAGAAGTGGGATTCGGTGACCTAGCCCTCTCCACTGCCTTCATCCGCGAGCTTGCGGTGGTGGCCACAGAAACGGGTTGACGTGGACGAGAACTCCTTAAGGGAGGAGAAAGCTTCGGTAGAGGCGCGATTATATTAGCCTGAAGCCGATTGTTACTTGTTGGTGTCACAAGGGACCGAGGTGCCGCTTTTCGAGTGACGCCGCTCTGGGTGGGTGTCTTGGCTCTCGTTATCGGTGTTTTCGCTCGGGTCGTTGGAGTGCCTGCCCTTGATGTCCGGCCATTCATTTGCGGACGTTTGAAATTGGAGGGTGAATTGGAACGTGATGATGATGGTGTCGTCGAGTCGCTTGGGCTGCTTAGTTTTGTCACAGAGCGCGGTAGTTTGGACGCAGATCCAACCCCAGAGGTATTAGAGGCGGGCGGTTTTCGAGATGGTGTTTTGCGGAAGACAGCAAGACCCGATTGAGACTTGGGAATATCGCTCTGCGACCGCGTATGGCCTTTAGGAGCGGGATCTTGGGCGGGTTGCCCGTCGACACCGTCGCCGTTGAGGCTACGATACCAAGTGGTTGGAGAGGAAGGCTCGGCGACATCTGGTGGGTCAGATAAACTTCTCTGGTGGATGAAGGGATTGTGCAGGCTGGAATCAGAGGTCCTCCGTGGGCGGGCACCCTCAATGCCATAACCAGCCGTCGAGAAGTTGTGCTGTTCGGGGAGGATCTCGCCGAACAGCAAGCCTTGGGGACGTGAAGATGTGGGGGATGTAGAAGAAGATGGTTGAGGTGGGGACTTCGGTGCTAAGTTGGTCATGGACTTAGAGGCATTTGGGTTCCCGCTAACAGCGTTTCGTGGTTTCCCTATGCGACTTGCAAACGATTGAGAATTATTCGACACTTGGTCCTCGGCAACAAATTTGGATCTTTGTGAACGAGCGGATGAAGATGATGCAGTTGGATTGTTTGACGTGCCGGAGCCGTCCCGTAATGTCGAGTAAGACGTTGCACCGTTTCGCGGTTGTGGACTGGTACCAACATCTCGCCTAGTCTTAGCTGCAGCACCCGTATGCGCCGGGGCACGGGGGATTGACGATGATGCGGCAACAGTCTGGTCGAACCGCTTTTTCAGATCTCTCACACTGGGGTGAGACCCAGAGGGCTTGTAGCCCGGAAGGGCAGACCTGTTGTCGACGGGATTTGACGCGGCACGCACGTTGGTTCGGGTTGGTGAGATGACTGGATGTTTGGGAGTAGAACCGTCACCGTTGGAGCGCAACGACGGGCGCGGGGTGGAGGCGGCCATGGGGAGTGTCTCGGGGTTGTTCTGAAGATGGATTGCCCGGTAGCTCTTGTAGAAGTCGTCGGGATTTACGGGGGTGAAGGCATGATGGGCGTTTGCGGAGAGCGAGTCGTTATCGTCGGCGTACGGCACAGAAGGGTGGGAATAGGTGCCGTGATAGTTGAAATGGGATACAGGGGCGGCGGAAAGAGAGGGATCGAGGATGTGGTGATGGCGGAGCTCGGGGTCGTGAGGGAGTTGATCGTGAAGGTAGCCTTGGGCTTGGGGCTCAGCGTGGTGGGCGAGTCGGCGTTCGTGGTCGTGATCGCGGGATCGATGGTGTCGATGTCGCTGGGGATGGCGATTAAGATCGTGGTGAGGCTCGAAATTGGGATTTCGAGGGCCCGAGTCGACGTCCTGGAGGTCCGCTTGAAGGCCCGCGTAAAGGGCCATATCCATGTCGTGATCCATGGGGGCCTGAGCATCGGTCAGGCTCGTCGAGCGGAGCGACTGGTCGGGAGACTAGAGACCCATGCAACGAGCATCGATGCGTTGGCGTTTGGACGTTGTTGGTGTGCGGGCAGGCGTTGGCGTGAGGCGTACTCGATAGGCGTGAGCGTATGTACTGTAGGCAACGTAGCGGTAGTGTGCGGTAGGCTGGGGACGGTAGTGTGTAAATAGGCCTGAAGACGCAGCGAGCAGGGGTGGGCGAGCGTCAACGGCTCTGGCAAGCTCTCACAGGCTCACGACTGTGGGAGCCATCCGTATAGACGAGTGAGCAGGAGCAGCAACGATGGGTTGGGTTGGGATGGGATGGGATGGGGCGCCGTCTACATTCCCAGGGACTCTAGGAGATGAAAATGGGAGTGGACACCCGACTCTTGAGGGTGCTACTGGAGACGGCCGTTCCAACTCGTCATCCGCGGGCAGCTTCTGCTGGGGCTTTTGGGGGCCAGAGCGACGACGGGGGTGCTGGCTCTCGAGCTGTAATGCAGCTTGAGGTGAGTAGGTCCGTGATGGACGCGCAGATGAAATTGCTGTATTCCGATAGCACAGGGACAGGGCACAGGGCACAGCAGCACAGAGCAGGTCGTATGAGGCTCCAATGTGGATGAACCCCAAGCAGAGGAAGGATAATCCCCGACGGACTGCTTCACAAGAAGGAAAAAAACAAGAACAACAACCATAGATAATAACATAAACGACATCAAGAGCTCCCAGTGCAAGGAGAGGGAGGAGAGGGCGATATCTCGAGACGTACGAAAGTATGGAGTACGGTATGGAGTGAACACAAGCGTAGCGCGATATCGAGGCCGCCCCGTCTTTCCCTTCAGTGGACTGGGGCACTGGGGCTGGAAGGACGGCACCTTCCTCTCCTTTGTGGGGCTCCCGTCGAGTTTCCATGCTCAGATTTCCATGCTCAGAGCGTAACCGTTGGAGGACAAACAACGACGGAGCTTTCACTGGATTGGTCCATCAGGTCCTCTGGGGGCTCCTCCAGGGGACACTACTCCGCTGGTACTTTGCAAACCCTGCGCTAAAGAGCTCAAGCACAGATACCGGCAATATCCCGGCCCTGCATTTGCATTTGTTGCAGAGCCTGGGTGCCAGTAGATGGCTGCCTGTGGTCGGACTGCCACGGCCACGGGATGGCGGCCTAAGCCCACTGTAGACTTGGTGTAGTTTAGCACAAGACAATGAGAACCAACAAAATGACACCCATCGAGGCCCAGAAGCCCAGGGCGAGCTTCCATCCATGTATTGGACCCAAGGCTTCTATGCATTTGTAATGTACTGTAATATTGGTTGTGAAGGAGTCGAGTCCCTACGAGTCCAACAAAGTTAGATCGGCACTCCAGGAACCTACGTAGCAGATATGCCGATATAGATGCGCTGTCTGATTTACGTGAGATCCAATACTTGGGGCACAGTGTAATTGAGTCCCGAACCCGATCTACTTTGAGTCTCCCTACTGGACTACTACCTAGGTAGTCTAGGTAGTATTGCTGTGGCTGCACGGGATGAAAAAAATTCCAAGGTTAAAGAGCCAATACGTTTCTTAGCGGATCAAGATGCAACATTGGTCTCAAACACTGCATTGGCCAACGAAGCAATCGCAAGCATGCCCGACTATGAACCAAAGAAGAGCCCATCCTCACCATCTTTCCTCAAGCCTCAGGGGTTCGCAGCGACCCAATCCATTTCCACCCTTCATGTCACGGCTGGTTTCGCAACCGCGAACCGTTTCGTGTGGCAGCCGATCCGTCAGCCTCAATTCCATCTGCTTCGACCCTGTTGATCGCGACAGCCGCCGGGGCATCGATCCACGAACCATCTATAACTACTAAAGCTCATTAGTCCTTCAAAGCATCTGTTCCGTCAATCCTTAACCTATCTTTGCAAAGAACCCGCTAAAGGATATTATGTGGCTCAAACTTGTCGCCTCTGTCGCCAGATATTGGGTCCCGTCCTCCAAGATCACAATGTTACCCCGAGCCGCCTGCAAGTCTTGCCCGTCCCCTGATGCTGTGCTTCCATCACCCCTTTTTTTGCCCTCAATTACCTCGTTACCTTACTCTTCTCCTGTCGTACCTTTCTCCCCTATCCCATTTCGCTCAGATACTAGATTAGGCGCCCTTGTATCCGTCGGGTACGCAGAAGTCAATTGTCCCTCCATTGGTGGGGGATGTCTCGTCGCCTCGTGTCCTGGCAACCTCTGCGATGAATAGAGTTTCTATTTCCAGGAACACATCCAGAACACATCAACCCCAATCTGTCAGCGCCAGTCCCTCTCCCCCTCTCTTCCCCTCCTGCCGACCCCTGAATTGTTCCGGCATCATCCATGGTCTGAAAGCTGTGATGTGTCTCCCCGGTCCCAGCATCGTGCGGACTCTGGTGCGTCCTGTGCTTGGAGCTGAAGTTGAAAATGCAGAAATTTCCCGCTCTTCCGCTGTCACCCGATATTCCCGGAGATGGAGAATGAGATAAATTTTCTCTTCCTCTTTGTTACCCGGTCTCTCGATTCTCCAGACTCCAGACGACGTGGTTGTAGATCCGGGGTCCCATGCGAATCAGATCAGCCAATTCAATCGATCGTACCATCTGAGCATCCGGCGCCTTATCACATTTTGTTTGTATCGCACCAGGTTGCCTGGCGACCGGGTTCCATCCGTGCTCCCTGTCCCTGCGTCGTGCTGCTGCGTGCTGCTCCTTTGATGATTTCCCGCTCGCAGCACAAGTCCTCTTTTCTCAGCCACATGAAATCATCTCGAACTCACCTATCCCACCCACTTCTCTATAATGGACGCATGCCAGTATGCCCGTCGAGATGCCGTGCTTCCTTATTACTTTGTACCTGCGTAAGCGGATAAAAGTCAATCCAATATCCAATCGAACAGGGAACTTGGGAAGCAAGGGGCTCACGGTGGCCGTGGTGATCGAAATCAAGAGATAAGACATCCATCCACCTTTACTACGTACGTACTCCAGCTTCCGCTATCTATGAGGTGCCCACGATCTTCGGAGAGCGAATCGAACAAATAGAAGCAAAAGACACGGGAATGTGACTGAGTTATGCCACAATTCGTTTCTCTACCATTCATTGGCTAAAGGCGTTTCTTATTGTAACCTGTACTCCGTAACCTTTTGGTGCTTCAACTTTTTGTTGAGGCACGCTCAGAGTTCAAGAGAGCGCCACTCTCTCGCTCTCTGCGCCCGTTCCTGACGCCGGCGGTACGCTAAACACTCACTATTCCGAATCAGGACCAGGTGCCGAGCTAGAACAGCCACATCCTGACTCCAGCCACAGATGAACAGATCGATGCTGGGGTAATCCTGTGGCGGTGCCGCTCTCTAGACTCCATTACCTACTTTACTATGCACCGCCCAGACAGACGCGACGTGAAAGGCCAACCCGCGATTTATGAGAATGATCGCCGGTCACAAACGCAAGCTTGAATCTGGAGACGCGTCAAACGCCCCAAAAAAGAAGAATTCACACATCGAGACGCCGGTGAGACGCGACCTACTGGAACGGTGCTATGCCAGGGTCACTACACTAAGAGAGCATGTTCTTTCTAAGCTGCCTCGAGGTTCCCGCCTTCGACGCAAAAAGGTAGCATCGATCGGCCAGAAAGATGATGTTGGGGAAACCGAGAGGCTGTTGTCCCGACTCCTGGATACGTCTCTTGTTTGCTTTCGTGAACAAACCCGCGGTAGCGATGATACTCGATGGGAACAATGGCTTGTCTTTTCGCAAAGAGAGGACGAGTCTTATGTCACTCTTTCAGATGGAATCGCCGGCTCCATGTACTCTCAGTCAGAGGTTTGCTCGTCCTTTGCTTTGATGCCTTTCCACTGCTGACTTGCCCCCAAGATCGTGGACTTCGTCGTATGGCTCCTGTTCTCCAGAGATATGAAAGCCGGACGACGACCAAAGCACTTGCTCTGTGACGGTTTCAGAAAATCGGCTGGTCCAGGTGATAAAGGAACCACAACCATCCCTGGACTTTTCAGTCTCTATCCCAACTCTAATGCTAAGGCGCTTAGGGAAGCCCCTTGGCCTCAGCTGTTGGTACTTCTGGGCAGAGATGGCGAGAAAATAATGATTGATCTGCTTGTTGACGCTTCCGTATATGTTACTGTTCAAGCAGGCTTCAACAACTACTACCAGCTTACTGGTAAGGCACGTCTATTGGTTTTCTGATTCTACCGTACTGATCTTGTTAGGCGTGCCGCTCTCAGAGCTTGACCTTCCAGGAGGTACCGTCTCACTGGGAAAAGGGTTCACAAGTGAATGCCGGAAACCTGGCGACATCTCATTAGTGAGAAGCAGGATATTCTATGCAAAGCCGTCTCTGACTGCGAGAGGACTGGTTCAACCGGGCTACAAACATATCCGTAATGCATACTAAGGATGTACGGATGGACGAGGTTACTGACTATGTATAGATGTTTTGAATCGATGGCGTCGAAAAACAGCCTCAATCGATCCCAATCAGTCCAACAACGACTGCCAGCGACAAAACACGGCCAGGGTCATGATGTACATGTTCCCTCGCCAATTTGGATTACACAATGTCTTCACCTCGCAGGTTGATGCCTCCAAGACTGCACAAAAATTTCAGGACTACACATTGAGAGATGAGGAGATCGCGCCAGCTTTTCAGCCAAAACCTGGACAAACGGCCCCTCAAATACCAAAACTACCCAAGAGACTCCGGGGCGATGCAGAGCAACTCGTTGAACGCCTGCAAATTCTCCATGATCGCTGCTCATACATCGAACTGTTGAAGTATTATTGCCCCTGTGTCTTTGACAGACCTTCTCGGAGTCGGAAGTTGAGGGCTGGGAAAGACGCCTTGCCGTCCTTCAAGGCCAAGCACTCACAGCCTACGTTGGCAGCATCGCACCGCAAGGATGTGTTGTCTCAGAAGCGTCCTGAAAACCAGTCACCGAGCACCCAATCTCCAGCTTTACCACAATGCAAGTCTCTCGTCGACTTAGCGACTCCGGCATCTCAAGTTTCGGCGTTTTGTCAAGCGGTTTTATCAAAAGTCATCCCCAACCAGTTCTGGGGCGGCGAAGATGTGCAAGAGCAGAATAAGTCGAAGATAATGCAAAAGATTGGCCATTTTGTCAGACTAAGGCGCTTCGAGACCATGTCATTGCACGAGATATCACAGGACCTGAAGGTAGGTGGATGACTTCTTACCCGGCTTTGACTGACATGAATGTCACAGATTACAAGCATTGCTTGGCTTCAGCCTCCCGGATCAGGGGGCCAGAAGTCAAGTAAGATGGATACTGCAAAACGGCACGAGATTTTTCACGAGTTTCTCTACTTTGTCTTTGACTCTCTCTTGATACCTCTAATTCGAAACAACTTTTACGTCACTGAGTCTAATACTCACCGATACCAGATTTTCTACTTCCGCCACGAAGTCTGGAAGCATATTGCAGAACCTGCCATGACAAGCCTCAAGGCGAATATCTTCGAAGAGATCAAATTGGAAGAGGCATTGGGCCTCCTCCAATCGAGGCGACTTGGCTTCAGCACAGTTCGCCTGCTGCCGAAAGGTGATAAACTCCGCCCTATCATGAACCTCCGACGAAGGGCTTTAAGTCGAGGAGCTTCAAAAATCCTCGGACCTAGTATCAACACCATACTGGGACCAGTTCATACGCTATTAAAGCTAGAAAAGGTACCTGAGTTAGCTGTCGCCTCCAGATACCAAGACTAACTCTGGAGTGTAGGACACCAACCCTTCGAAATTGGGATCCACCATGTTCTCTGTCAGCGACATCTACACCCGGCTGAAGCGCTTCAAGGAATCCCTGGGCTCTATGCATGACAGACTGTACCTTGCCAAGATCGATGTCAAGGCTGCCTTCGATACTATCCCTCAGGCCGCCGCCGTCAAACTCATGAGCTCCGTACCAAGCCAGGCTAAGTACACCATCGTGAAGCACGCAGAAGTCAAACTCGGCGAGCGAGCTACGTTTGACGACGAGAAGTCTTCCTCAAAGGCCATCCGCCGGTGGCACGCAACAGCTCTGACTGAGGGTGATTCCTCAGACTTTACCAAACGGCTGGAACAGAATCTCGCAGGCAAGAGGAGAAACACTGTCTTCGTGGACAGCACTGTGCGAAAGACTCACAGCGTCAACGACCTCTTGCGCCTCCTGAAACAGCACGTCGAGCAAAACCTGGTCAAGGTGGGCAAGAAGTACTACAGACAAAAGATGGGCATCCCGCAAGGATCCGTTCTATCGTCATTTCTCTGCAACTACTTCTATGCAGACCTTGAGGCGAAACGCCTTGGTTTCCTGGCCTCACCGGACTGTCTGCTGTTGCGTCTTATTGACGATTTCCTTCTCGTGTCGCTAGACCAAGAGAAGGCTATCCAGTTTGTGAACACTATGCATCAGGGTGTTCCTGAGTATGGTGTCGTGGTCAATCCGGCCAAGACCTTGGTCAACTTTGACATGTCATATGCTGGGACTCCTGTCCGGAAGGTCGATCATGGAATAGGCTTCCCTTACTGCGGAACCCTTATCAACTGTCAAACGCTTGATATTGCCAAGGACAGACAGCGGGACGTCAATCTTGGTAAGTCTGATCTTTTGCTAAGTTGTGGCCGGCACAAGACCTTGCTTACGCTCGAACAGATGTATCTGCCTCTCTCACAGTTGACTTTGGTCGCACACCAGGCCAAAACTTCCAGCGCAAAGTCCTAAGTAAGATCCTTTTCTCAAAGTGGTATGAGACGTTCAGATGTGCTAACAGCAAGCGTTTCCGTTCTGGCAGATGCCTTCAAAATCCAATCTCATCTGATGTTCTTCGACACATCTCACAACTCAACTCGAACCGTTCTCGCATCGTTACATGGCGCGTTCAGTGAGACAGCCAGAAAGATGTGGGCGTATCTGCGCTGCCTCGGAAAGTCCCAGCAGCCTAGTAGTGAACTGATCATCCGTTGGTGTCCTATCTCTGCGTTTTAGTCTGTTTTGCTTATCTTGGCCATTAGGAACCATCACCAAGGTCATTGATGTTGCATATCTTCTTTTGACCAGCAAATCTCGGACGATGAGGTACCCTCAGTACAAATGCGATGTCCGGAAATCGCAGGTTGCCCTGTAAGTAACACAGCCTCTACTACAAATCAATTTGTGTATGTTCTGACTACCTCAGCATCGCCTGTACTGCATTCAAGAAGGTCTTGGCTGAGAAGCAGAGCAAATATCGCCTCGTCGTGGCCTGGCTACGAAAAGAAGCCGACAGGCTTGCTTGTGGAAAGCAGTACGAGCCACGGCGCATAGCACGCGCGTGACGGGAGGTGGAAAGATGGCACTCACGGCCTTACTATCCAAGTTCATAAAATGGTCTAGTCTGTTCTATGTTGTAAGGGGTTCCAGTCTGGAACAACCGTATATCCATCCATCTTTAACCAGCCACGTATTGAGCCTTTCGCATACCGTGATTTAACGCCTCTATACCGTGCTAGGTCCTTCAAAAAGATTTGCTGGTACCTCAAAGCTGCACGCCGCTCTTCCACCAGTGCTTGTCTGAATGCCATATTGGGAAGTGTTCCCTGTTCCATCGCCACCAATGATCGTTTGGATGACCTACTCCCAACCAACGCAGAGGAGAGATCGGTACAGGCTCTAGAAGCCAGATTCCTGTAGATGCAATGTCATTTGCAAACAGCGGAGCGGTCCAGTACATCCAGGCCAGCGAAAAGACCAGATTGAAAGCCTGTCGAAGTCTTCGTGGAGCACCAGGGAAGCCGTTATCGATGGCCTGATTCATGAAATGCTGTACCATAATGCCAGGAGGCTGAAGGAGGAAGAAACCTGGGGCGCGCCAGGGCTTGGTGGTGCGCATACAGGCCACACTCCCGCCGGCGTGGAGCAGCCCGGACTGAAAGAACGACACATACATGGCAAAGAACTGAGCAAGCAGCGTCTTCTTGTTGAGGTAGCCATGCTGAACAAGGAATTTCGCGGGAGCAACGAACTGAAGCCGGAAGGTCTGATGCCACCATGAACCCCACCAGCCAGCAAGGCCTCTATCGAGCACCTGGGAGAAGGAGCCGAAGATGGAGGTGTATTGCCAAAGCTCCCGGCGCATGGGGTACTGGTAGCTGAAGACGTAATACTGGACGAAGTCGTGGGCGTTGAAGATGGCCTGGATGGCGGCGTACATGCCACCCAGAGAGAAGATCTCACGATAGGCGAGAAGCAGCCATGAAGGAAGGCGGCGTAAGAACGGCGGTAGCTCGAGGCCGTGATCGGGGCCATAGATGAAGTAGGGGTCCTTCACCATGAGAACGGCGTGGACATCGAGCAAGACGTACATGATGGCGATATTGCGGACTCGCGTCCACACGAACTCGGCTTCGGTGAGACTGCGCTGATAGCCGCTTCTAGAGACAACAGGCATGTTGCCGAGAGTTACGGGGTCTCCATCACGGATACCATTAGGAATATCAGGCCGGGGAACAGAGGTGATGGAGCAATTCCAACCTATCGAGACGATTCAGTTAAGAACGGTTCCTGTGGCATATTCATTGCCTTTTGGAAGGGCCTACCGATTTTTCTGAAGTTGGTGGCGAGATCAAAAGTCCAGTTGAGTCGCTCACACAATGAAGCGTTCTCGGGGAAGGTCTGCCAGACGCAGCCGGAGCTCTCAGGACTCTTGTTCTCTACGCGAGCTTCAGCTTGATACGAAGAGGCGGTGGTGATAGCGTCTGGCTTCCTATATCGCAGATCGTTTGTCTGAAGAGAGCCGTTGGTATCACTGAAGTGATCATTGGGTGCTCCGTTCACCCTCTTCTGCTTCTTGTCGCTCTTGTCAAATTTGACGGCTCTCGCGTACCCGGACTGCGGATCGGTCCAGACGAGCAGATTTAACGTCGAGAGTACCCCCCAAGCTCCCATAAGCCCAGATGCATAGGCGCATGCAACATTCATGCTCGACATGGTGCGAACAATGTTGAGGTCAAACGCGATGACAAAAGCGACGACGAGCCATCGTGCACGGTAGAGCCACGGCCGGTTTCTGTGAGGGATGGCAAGATAGAGGGGAGGTAGAAGAAAAGGACCGAGGAGGCAATACGGGAGGACCAGGGGCTCTCGAGTTCCTTCAGCAACTTGGCGAGCGAATGCCTCTCTGTACTCGACACGGGCGATATCGCCAAGATTCGGTAACAGAGGTATGGCCATGGCGCCGGGTTTATCAACAAGGGTTAATTGTAAGTTGGCTGCTGTCAGCGTTGCCTTCCAGGCAGGGGTGCTTCTCGTAGGGTTGTATGATCAGCGTCTACAGCTATGTCATGACGCAAGCAGTTGATGGTCCCGATGGTGGTGGTGGGGAAATATTTTCGGGGCAGAAGGGACGGGAAGATCTCTAGAACTCAGGTTGCTAAGAGGCTCAAAATCCCTGGTCACACGCACAGTGACAGAGAGTCGTTGGGCCCTCGGATCCTAATAACTCGAAGATTGCTTTTTCCTTTCCCCTTCACCAAGAATTGCTCCTTGTCCAACGTCAGCCGAAACCTCCAGCAGGCTGAGGCCTGGATGCTCAGGGTCCAAGGGTGCTGGACGGCGCCACGCCACGGCTTTAGGTGTGCAACCCAAGGCTAACGCCTACAAGTGCTGACGAGCGTGTCCTGAATTTCGCCTCTGCATTTTCTCACCTACCTGTTTAGGCTGTATGGCTCCAATTAGTCAGATCCAATCTCATAGACTAGAGTTTATTATCTGGCCGTGGTTCCTAAAGCGACGGGTCTCCATCTCGGCGAGTTTTGGCCGAGTATCGGAGACATTATCGAACCAACGCAAAACACCAGCATATTCTGCCTGTGATACAAGATGGAGTCTACTGCAGCTGCACAGACGCTGGACGCACTCCCCAAGCACCGGGCATGTGATGAATGTCGTAAGTGCTCAGCCCTTTCGTCTAAATAGGTAGTTTACCGCGTGATGGCCAGATCGGAGACTTATCGGTCATCAGGATCCCGAAAACTCGCCTGCTCCAAGGAGCTTGACGGTTGCTCCCGCTGTAAGAGGGAGGGAATACTATGCCGTTACTCGCCGCAGAAGCCAATGGGGCGTCCTCGCAAGAGGCGGCTTGTGGAGAGTGACGCCTTTCTGCTGGCTGCTCCAGAGCCGCGGTTCCAGGAGCAAACTCATATTCAGCCGTCACTGGCATCGGGCAGCATCGATCAGAGCCTGTGCTTCTTAGACGAGCCCGTCTCCACAAACCTTGAGTTCTGGGATCTACTGCCTAGCAACTACAACTATCTGGATACACTCCCTACCGACGCCCAGGTACTTGGTCACGAAGGATCAACAACTGACGGGGCCGCTGCGGTACCCTCATTGAGCCTCAGCGGCGTGGACCTCCTCGGAACCATCAACTTTGATGAGCCAGATCAATCGCAAGCTACTGTCTCCAAGGACCTTGGCGACTCGCTCCAGCGATATTTGGCCGAGCAACTCAATCTGCAGCAAGCTCAGTCACGTCAGCACTCAGATGCTCAGCACTCAGATGCTCAGCACTCAGATGCTCAGCACTCAGATGCCTCAACGCCGCCCGACTCGACGCTTGGCAGTGACCATGGCATCTCGGTTGGCTCTTCTAATGATACTGCTGCCACACCCCCACCGCCTTCTTCGTTACGTTCTGTCCCTATCGTGTCCTGCGGTTGTTTGTCATCGCTCTATCTCGCCCTCGACTCCCTTACGCGCTTACCAAATGAGGTCATTCCGGCCATGCGTGTTGCTCGAAGCGCGTCCAAGGTCGCCCACGACGTTATTAAATGTTCTGTCTGCTCTGGGTCTCTGCTCGATGAGCCGACCAAGCCGCCTCCGATCCAGTGCTTCCAAAACCTCATGTTTCTGGGCGCTCTAGTACCGTCTGCATGCAACGTCTACGCCACGATTCTCGAGATGGTCGACGCGGAGACGGCCCTCGCCAAGAAACAGGGACGCACATTCTGGTTCGCCTTTAAGGACCTTGGCGGTCTATGGGGACGTATTGGAGATAGCCCTGGCTCCTGCTCTACCATTCAGAGTTACAACAACAAGACCATGGCTCCCGAGTTGTGGAGGTTGACTATCCGCGCGCTCCTTCGTCTCGATGTCTATGGGCTGGACGAGTCAGAAGATGGGCCGCCAAGGGGTAAGGGATATTCGCAACTGGGTCTCAAGGACGTCGTCGAGCAACTCGAGGAGCGGAGTCGCAAGCGCCATGAGATGCTGGACGCTCTCATCGCCGCAGGTCATCTATCCGAGGGAGCTTCTGGCGTGATTTACACAACCAAACCTTGCACGTCAGAGCAACGTACCTGCCTCAAGGTTCTAGAGACGGCGCGTATTGCACTGGAGAATCTTGTAATCGCCTAATAATTCAGGGTTTGGGACAATAAGGTCTGGGCTTGGTTTGGAATGGAAATCCTCAAATGTTGAAGAAAGTGAATCGAGTAAATTGCCAAGAATGGTTCGACAAAACCACCCTTCACATGAAAGACAGGCAATATCAGCAAGAAAGACTACTAGTAGTTATGAGACATGTCCAAAAATGGGTTTATCCGAAGTCTTCACTGATGTATATCCTAATTTGCCCTCTTCTCCTCATTGTCTTGATGACTTATGATGATACTCATCTTTGGAGGTGCCTCCACTCTCAACTTTGTAGTATTGCCCACGCCTGCATGTCATCAGATAATGCTTCCTGGCTTGTCACTCAGCGTTATACACCACTTGGCTCATTTGCATTCCAAACATGTCTCATTCTTTCATGAGGGATACATCATTCTAGATGGCATGCTCAAAAGCTTGCCAATGCCTGATCCAAAGACTCGAGACCCAGATCGCCGTTACTTAAACCGCCGTCAACCATACGCCCAATGATAACGCCTTACATGCAGACTAAGATTCCAGAAACCGTGGCATCACAACCCCCGAGGTGCCTCCACATTGCCCTTTCGGAGACCAAATAGACAATCAATCGCTGGTATCGTTCAGAAATGCTCGCCCACTGCACACTCACTCGTGATCCTCAACCATCCCGAGAATGTCAAGCTCGGTGCGAACAATACGCTCAAACTCCTGGCGATCAATGCCTGAGGCGCGGGAAAGCATAAATAAGCTTCGAACGCTGCGTGAGACGTGTTGCTTGACACCAAACTCATTCTGCTCCTGCTTGCCAGCAGATGCCTCGAGCTTGGCGACCGTTTCCGAGCCGTTGGAGCTGGCGCTTGAGGCTGGACGTGGGTGAAGGAGAGCGGCGTGGCGCTCAGTATCATCTCCACTTCTGGTTGGGCTTGACTCGTCTTTATCAAGCTCGGCTAATGTCCATGCGCCCTGTGTCTCATTGAGTTCTGTGGCTTCAGCAGAGTCGTGGGTCCCCGTGTGTCCGAGACCCAGTGGCGGGGAAAGCTGCGCAGCTGCCTCTGCCTCGTCGGGATCGTGATTGTCCATAGCGGGTTGGACGCTGTCATACTGGGCAAAGTATGCGTCCTCAGCTGAAGATGGGTCACCAACTTGAGAAGTGGGCATTGACGGCGGAGCAGGCGACTGCTTCTGAGCGGGCGTACGGGCAGGCGTCGCATCGTACCGCGCCCAGTAGTCATCGTCATCGTCACCGTCGTCTTCATGACCACCATTCGGGACTTGTAGGGTGTGGCTGCTCGTGCCATTGGTTTGGTTGGTTGCTTTCCTCGCCTTCACGTCTCCGAATTGGCGCTCAGCCTCCAGAATGTTGGAAACTCCGCCAAATTGTGAGAACGGCGACGGCATGTCCGTCACAGTTACCTCTCCTACCCTCCAGCCATCGCCGCCACCTTCTTGGTCCCCGATACAGTAGACAAGCTGAAAAGCCAAACTGAGGTTGGAGAGAGCGACAAGGGCCTGCAGGGTCTCTTGATCGACCCGTCGATATCGGATCTCAGCATCATAATCCCAGTCCACTTCCACCTCGCCGGATACCGGGTGTGGCTCGAGACTGCCGCCTTGGGCAATCTGGACTAGCTCGGGTACCTTGGCTTGATCGTAGCACAGAAGGCGCAGCCATGGCTCGGTGCTTGCGGAGGACAAGATCTTGACTCGCTGGCGCAGTATGGGAGATAGGAGAGGTAGAATGCCAATGGCTGGCTGGGTCGAGATCGCAGCAGGTGTGAGGGCAGGGAGAAACGGTGCAAGAAGCTGAGCAGCGTCTGGAGGAGGAATTGGAGCGGCAGCCATTGTGCGAGAGAGCTGGGTGGTGGAGGCCAGGACTCGTGGGGCGTTCTGGTCGCAGTCGCGCCTTGTCCAGCGCCAGTCGTCGCTTATGGGATACCGAGAGAATCGTGAGCCGTTCGAATCTGTTTCACGTGCGTCTCTGTGCCGTTGCTTCGGTCGGACCGCGGACGACAGGGTGGATAGCTGGCTTGTCAACACGTGCGTAGAGGAGGGACAAGAATGAGAAAGATGTGACGAGAGGACTTTTGCGTAAGGCGGAGACAAAATGGTAGAAGATGGGCGGGAGAGTGAGAAAAGAAGAAGCGTGTGGGAGGGCGAGGTTAATAAATGAAGCGGAAACGGGAGGGAAATTCGGTATTGGAGTGCGGCACAGAGGCAAGAGCGTGCCGTTTCCGTCAAGTGACGTGCCTTCCCCCGGGTTCCGCATTGGAACCTGCACCGGCGTAGCTGCCGACGAACCAATAGGAATATCGGAAAAGGCTCAGCAGCTGCCGCTGTCTACCGGCGTTCAGGGTTCGGAGCAATGGATGTGAGGCTCAGGAACGTCCGTGTGGGGTAGTTAGGAGCCCCACGCGATGGAGTTTATCAGTTGGAAGTGCATCATGAGAACCCATGTTGGAATTGTCAGCAAAGTGTTTTGTTGCGTCGGTTGTCTCGATTGTTGATTCCTTCACTATTCTCTACCTACCTAGTACGCTTGCAGCTTTCCACCGTCAAGTAGAGCCACACTTGGTAGCCAACGCTCAAATCTAGGTACCTAGGTACAGTAGGGCTTGGGGGCTCATGGCAGTCATTCACTTGAGTTGGTTGGCTCGTTCCTGCGGCCCGAGCCAAGTGGGCCACCCTTGAAGGCGCTACCCCTATCCTTGCAAGGCAAACAACTGCAAACAACTGGGAGACAGAAAATACCATACATTAGAAGTGTTGCCATAAAACTTAGCAAAAGCTCCTCCAGAATTTTGGCGTGAGATCTATACACTATTTTGGCTACTTCTCTCCACCTCTCCCGGCGTTTGATGTATTTTGGCAGCTTATGAGATCTCGTTCGGTTCGGTCGAGCGTAACCCGAAGCGATCAATCATATCAGAGTAAAAATAAAACCCGAGAGATTTGCGATCCCTTGGGGTCAACAGCTACGTATCTTGCACTCAACATGATCATGGCCTCCAGATCATTCCTCCGACTTCGCGACATTGGAGACCGTTCATCACTTCCGTTTTGAGCGCGACAAGTCAAGTCCCTCCTCTATTTACTCCCTTTGAACCGACTTCCAATCCAATCCATCATATCTGTTTGGGCAAACAGCAGAGCTCCTCGCGCGCCGCCAACAGCCGTCGCCACCCGTCCCCATCACTTTGCTCGTCCTACTAACGACGTAGCTCGCGGGCAGCCATGTAATTTTTGGCCACGGGTTCCATCACGGGGTTCAATCACCGTAACCATGACGACTTCACCAATCCAACACGCAAAAGCCAGACTGGACCCTGAATTTGCATAACATTCAAGTCCCTGGACTGAATAAATTTCAGTATCATACATAGACTCCATAACCCGTTCGGTGCGTTACTTTCCCGTCGGTATTCTATCTCCGACTTCCCGTCGCATTTTCATCGCCGACTCTTGAGCCTCATCAGCAACTTTTCCTTCGCCTTTGTGCTCAGCAACTCAACAACTCAACACCATCAACAGTTATTACTCGAACTATCTTTGCGCATTGAAAAGCGCTTTTGATATCCGCATCACCCATTGTT
Organism: Fusarium buxicola; assembly: GCA_014899095.1. Classification (NCBI taxonomy): domain Eukaryota; kingdom Fungi; phylum Ascomycota; class Sordariomycetes; order Hypocreales; family Nectriaceae; genus Fusarium; species Fusarium buxicola. The sequence continues at coordinate 26,460 of JAAVUK010000225.1, forward strand.
TCTCCCGTTGAGCCACGGTCCGACAGGGCCAGGCTGTGTGCATGTCGCACAAAGAAGGTCGCCTCAAAGATGAGGTAGACATCCCAATCTCTAGTTTCCTCTATCACTAGAGCTAACAGGATGCGACCTAGGGCTCTAAACTTCAGGTCGTGTCTGCGGGCGCGATAGCAGGGCTCGTTTCCCGGTATGCCATTGCCCTATCTTCTTCCTTTGGAACTTTCCAAGACTGATCACTGGTTGCTCAGATTCGTCGTCGCTCCCCTCGATGTTATCAAGATCCGCCTTCAGCTCCAAAGCCATTCCCTCTCCGATCCTCTCACATCCCACCGCGAAGCGCCTGCATATCGGGGAGCGATCGCGACCCTGAAAGATATCCTCAAGCATGAGGGCATAACGGGCTTCTGGAAGGGCAACGTCCCTGCCGAAATGTTATACGTATGCTATGGTGCCGTTCAATTCACGACATACCGCTCTACAACACTCTTCCTCCAAACCGCATTCCCAACACGCCTCCCCGATGCCGCCGAGAGCTTTATTGCTGGCGCGGCTTCCGGCGCCGCCGCTACATGTGCCACGTACCCTCTTGACTTACTGAGGACGCGATTTGCGGCTCAAGGTCGCCACCGCGTCTATCAATCGCTTCGAAGCGCTGTTTGGGATATCAAGCGTGACGAGGGCTGGCGCGGATTCTTTCGGGGCATTGGACCTGGCCTCGGCCAGATCGTGCCCTTTATGGGCATGTTCTTCCTCACTTACGAGTCCCTCCGAATCTCTTTCGAGGGGCTGCACATGCCCTGGGGTAGCGGAGACGCCACTGCCGGCATGCTGGCCAGTATACTGTCCAAGACAGCTGTATTTCCCTTGGATCTTGTCCGGAAACGCATTCAGGTACAGGGCCCATCTCGGGGCCGGTATGTGTACGAGAACATTCCCAAGTATTCTACAGCGCGAGGTGCGATCAAGTCGATCCTGCGCACAGAAGGCTTCCGCGGCCTCTACAAGGGTCTGCCTATTAGCCTTATCAAAGCGGCGCCTTCGAGCGCCGTCACTCTCTGGACATATGAGCAGAGCTTGCGATACATGCTCAGTTGGGATTCGGGTAGGGAGGAAATCATCCGGGAAGAATTATAGATGGCAAAAGTAATCTAATAGAGTTTATCATGATGTGCATTCATGTCTATCATGTCCAAGAAAACTCGCATGATTAGCCCCTCTATCATGCCCTCTCTCTTCACACCTTTAGTTTGCGCGTGAAAGTGCAAGGTTTTTCGCATCCGCTCGCTCAAGGCAGTCTTCAATAACCTGCCAGAATCTGGCAGTGTTGACTCCGCGCGGGATTCTCACACCCTCCTCGCCAAGCGGCAGCAGCTTGGCCAACGTACGTCCGGTTTGCTTACCCGCCTTGGCCTCCTCGAATGTACCCTCTGTGATGACGGTCACCTCGAAGCGTTCCTTGTGCTCGGGCGGCTCGCTGTACTTAGCGTCCCACTCGTAGAAGGGGATTTCGCTTTCTGTACCGATGAGCACAGCGGCAACTGCTATGGGGTCGTGCAAGGGAGGCCCGGCGGTGATGCCAAAGGTGTCACTGCGGCTGTTAGTTAGAGTCGTTTATGAGGGGGATTAGACTTACGCATAAGTCTGTGCAAAGAAGTAGAGAAGCTCTACGAGCATGGTACGCAGGGTTGTCTTTCCGGGGCCCGTCTTTTCGCCGTCCGGGCCATAAAGAAGCACCTCTCTCACTTCAGGTGTGGCCAACACTTGATGACTGAGGTCCAACGGCACAATGGTGGTCTTGGCTGCAATCTCCTTGGTATGAAATACCGTCGCCGCAGCCTCTGGGTCAACGAGAATGTTGAACTCAGCCCAGGGCGTGTAGTTGCCGATTCTCGGACGGCCATCGACCATACCGAGCGGCGCATCTGAAAAGCCTTCGCCAATAGAACCGCCCATGAGACTCAGACCCTTGATGTGCCCGATGAGCTCCGGATACGCGCGGAAAAGGGCGCCGACGTTGGTCAGCGCCCCGGTAGCGACGATCCATGCGGTGCCGGGAGGCTGGGCACGGAGGGCTTCGGCCATGGCCTCAACGGCCGGAATGGGAGAGGCAGCGACGAGAGGCGTAGGGAGGAGATCAGTGCCATCGAGACCGGAGACGCCATGAATGTCTGTGGGCGCATGAAGGGCAGGGCGTTCAAGTGCTTTGCCTAACCCAATGTAGAGGGGGATGTCGTGCATGCCAATGGCGGTGAGGAGAGAGGCGGCATTGTGGGTGGTGTTCCTGCGTAAAAATGTGAAGTTAGAGAATCAAAACCTGAGAGCAAAAGGTTGGTTGCTTTGACGTGAATCCCAAAGACGTACTCGAGAGATGCGTTGCCAAATACAGTTGAGACGCCCAGCAGTCTGATCTGAGGATGATAAGCCGCCAGAAGGATGGCGAAGGCGTCCTGTGAGATTGTAAGTGTTCTTGATTCTTATCTAAAGATGTCGAGGAATTAGAAGAGAGAGGGCTGCTTAAGTCGCTTCGCTTGTCTTAATACTTGAGCCTCAACTCAACTGGCAACCTAGAACTGAGACAAGAAGTACCATCACTGTTTATACGTACATCGTGGCCTGGATCACAGTCAAGCCAGACAGGGACTTGGGCTTCAGACATGGTTGGTTACACTACTAAGGAGGACGTAGTTGAGGAATATACCAGCGACGATTCAACAAAATATGAAGAGACCAAAGATGAATTTGTAGAGGAAACAAAATATGCAATTCACCACCAACCGTACGTTTCCAGGTTGAGTTGTTGGAACTGCGACGTTTCAACGTTTCATCAGCCCAGGGGTCCCCGTTCACTGAATCTGACGCAGTTGGAGCTTATGGTGGGGTTCGTCTTCCCCTCATTTACCAAGCAAAAGGCCCCTTGCTCCCTTGTGACAAATATTACAGTGCACGCTCCAACCCAACATGGCCCACTGACCGGTGAACTTCTTCTTCCAGTAGCTGGCTGGAGATGCTGCCAAAGGCCTAATAACCCTTTGCCATTTAGGGGCGGAACCACGGGTATAACAAATACGGATGGGTTAGTAAAGGCTTCAGTTACATTTCTCTGAGCGCCCCAAACTCTGGCTACCATGAATGTAAATAGGTCTCATGATAACCAACCTCATGCGGTCCATCATGACTTCTTTCGCTGCTCCATCACCCGCAGCACATCAGCAGCATTGTTGGCGTCGCCCTTTCGCTTCTTCGGTCCTCGCTTTCGCTTGGACTGTCCACCTTTCGATTTTCCCTCACCGTCATCATCCTCATCGCCCCAATTTGAGAGCTTGACTCGGCTATCGTCAAAGTCCTCTTCATCGTCAAAGCGACTAGTGCCAAAGCCCATGTCGATGTCCACATCGTCTCGATCAGCCATTTGGAGCAACTTGTTCCGCCGTTCCTCCATCGCTTTGGTTCGCGTCTCGTCGTCTTCATCCTCCTCATCGTCTTCCGCATCGCCCCTGTCCTTCTTAATCGGATTGAGAGCTGCCGCACGCTTGAAGGCTGCCATGATGGCTGGATCCGACATGGACGGTGTTTTGCTCTGCTCTTCGGAGACAAGACCGGTCTTGGACCCCTGGAAGTAGTTCCGCGGTGCTTGAGGCCTCGGTGGCGGAGGCATCGAATCGTCAGTGACCTTGTCTTCTTCCTCTCTTATTTGTTGCCTCGCTTCCTTCTTTGAATCCTCATCGCCCGCATCAGAGTCGGAGTCTGATCCATCCATGCCTGCCAACGGGTCATAGTCGTCACCAACGCCCTCAAAGATGTCGACATCTTCCTCCTCCTCAGGCTCTTCCTTCTTTCTATACTGCTCTGGAACCTCCATTCCAAGTGGCTTCGCATCCTTTTCCGGCATCAAGAGACCAGACCGAGTGGCCTCAGTTTCATTGCCCGCCTCCGGCTGGACCTTGCGAATTTTCCTCTTCTCATGCCCGTCCTCGTCCACGATAATCAATACCTCTCTTCCTTTGCTGTCTCGCTCTATCCGCGATCCAGCCTTCTGCTTGACTCCAATCTTTCTGAACCTGTCCCCTAACGCATTTTCCTCCTGTGCCTTGGCCGCTTCTCTGGCTGCCTTTAACTCTGCCAGAATTTGGTCCCGTGTCCGCTTCTTTCCAGGCGCAAGTGATACTGTTGATAGTTGCCCCTTCTTCTTCTCTGCCTTATCCTTTGCGAGTGCCTGGACTTCCTGATCTTCCAGTTGATCAAACTCGCTGTCGATGTCCGGCTCGGATTCGACTTGCTGTTCTGGCTCGTCTTGCTCTTCACCGTATATATCTTCTCCGCGCCGAATTTTCTCCAACAGTTTAAAGTCGAGGCCCTTCACCAAATGTGTACTCCCCAGATCTCCGCCTGCGATCTCGAACCGTCGCTTTTCAAAGGTCTCTTGGTCGATCTCCTCATTCTTAAGTTGTTCTTCTAGCTCTTCAAGTTTTTCCGCGCGATCATCTTCTGTATCCTGGTCATGCTCCTTCGATCGATCAACGTAGCCAGAGGCGAGCTTGACGCCCTTGGGATCATAAGACTTGAATTTCCTCTGAGGCCGAGTCGCATCGTTTCGTTCGGCGAGCTGTCGCGCAAAACTGGCTTGAGCGCCTCCTACAGATCGTCTACCAGACTTTTGTTAGTAGCCTGCGTGGAACGCAACGAGTATCACTTACGGTGTCATTGGAATACTCGATCGTTGGCGTGAACCCAATGTGCTCCCGCCAGCAGGAGATGATGAAGCTGCAGGCGTGCCATCCTTGCTGGCAGAATTCTTCTTCGAGTTTGCGACAAGCAGTTTACGGAACTGCTCGTTATTCATGGCGCCGACAAGAGACCGAGAAAGAGGGCCTGAAAACAAAAACAAACAAAAAGAAACTACCTTTGTTGGAGGTGATGAATCGAAATGGGGGCTGAAGGTCAGCCTTGCATTCTGTGGCTAGACCATTGGGTGGCGGTGCAAATACCTGTCACGAGTTGTTGTGTTGAAAGGCGCGTCTCGTGCTCCACTTTACGCGTTGCCATCGCTCATGCATCTGCCCTTCCCATTCATCAGTTGGAACTTTGCCAACCGACATTATAACGACGAGCGCATTGAGAAAAGTCGCACAACAATGACTATTGAGTCTTTGGATATGTTTCTACTCTGCGAAAGCTACATGTGAAAGCTAGTTAAGCTTTCAGGCACACGATGACCACGACTCAACAACAGGCGCATTCCCATCCGCCATCGCCATCGTGTACTTTGGCCCGAAGCTTCTTTTGCATTCTAACGTAACAGGTTCAAGATGGGGAGCATGCTGGACAAAAACTCCTCTCAAGTGAGGAAGCGCATCGAAGCGCATACCTTTGAAAACGAGGGTGGAGAGGAGTACGAGGGCAGCGAGTTTAACGGTTTTGGCGACTACTTTAGGCGCAAGAAGATTAAGCTCCAAAATCTGGATGCCGACATTCGTGCTTCGTCAGACAAACCTCAGATCTTCAAGGGTATCGTTGCTCATGTTACTGGATATACTCAGCCACCCTTGCACATGTAAGTTGCCACATGGTTCCCAAGTCTCGAGTCTCGGCTCACCCAAGCACAGTCTCCATCGTGAAATCGTGCAGCACGGCGGTGGCTTCCTCCAGTATCTGGACTCGAAGACCATGGCGACTCACATTATTGCCTCAACGCTACCTCCCAAGAAGTCCGTGGACTTTAACCGATACAGAATCGTCAAGCCTGCGTGGATCATGGATTCGGTCAAGGCTGGACATCTCCTCCCCTGGTCCGACTACCGGGTCTTGGACGAGGGGCCTAGACAAAAGGTACTCAAGTTTGATGGCAGCAGTGGTCTTGCACAGTCGACTCCCCGTAGAAAGCAGGGTTACCGAGAACAGACGGACAACAGCTTTTACACAAGCCAGTTCAGGACGGCCTCTCTGCCCAGTCAGTCTTTGAGTCAGGTCACTGAAAAGGCCCAGACTCCCATTCGACCACCCACTCGCGCTCTAGGTACCACTCTCGGGAAAATGGATATGGACAGCCCTTCAATCAACGAGCCTGAAACACCCCTCGAACATCTTTCAAAGGATTCATTCGCATCTAACCAGGGACACTCCGACTCAAATGGACGAGAAGTGTCTGCACCTCAGCCGGAGAGTCCTTCCGATCCGACGGTGCATATCAAAGTGGGTGATACTTCGAAACCTATGACTTCGGAAGAGCACAACGCATGGCTACTCTCTGATCCTCGGCTACGAAAGTCCTCAACTGCCAACCCAGACTTCCTAAAACAATTTTATTCGGAGAGCCGGCTACATCATCTCTCCACCTGGAAGGCAGAGTTGAAGTCGAGGATGCAGCGGCTCGCAGCGGAAAAGGGCCTCTCGAGCTTAAGGACAAATAGACAACCTGGCTCAAGACGGTATGTTATGCATGTCGACTTTGACAGCTTCTTCTGCGCGGTTTCCCTCAAGAAAAATCCAGAATACATCGACAAACCGGCGGTTGTCGCACACAGTACGGGATCCGGATCGGAAATCGCAAGCTGCAACTATCCAGCCAGGGAGTTTGGTGTCAAAAACGGCATGTGGATGAAGTCAGCACTTGAAATGTGCCCCGATCTGAAGGTTCTGCCTTACGACTTTCCCGCATACGAAGAAGCGAGCCGTCTGTTCTACGAGTGTATCCTAGACATAGGTGGCTTAGTACAAAGCGTTAGCATCGACGAAGCTCTTGTCGACATAACGTCCATCGTATTAACGAATACTGGTTCTCAAGGTACCGGGTCAGACGGCAGGGGCGTTATTAGGGAGCAAGGTATGGCAGACGGCATTGCCAAGGATCTCCGTGACAAAGTCAGGTCATTGACTGGCTGCCATGTTTCTGTTGGGATCGGCGAAAACATCTTGCAAGCCAAGGTGGCACTGAGAAGAGCAAAACCTGCAGGACAGTACCAACTTAAACCGGAAGAAGTAATTGATATGATCGGAGACCTGAAAGTTGAGCAACTCCCGGGAGTTGCCCGAAGTATTGGTGGAAAACTGGAGGAAATCGGTGTCATCCACGTGAAGGACTTGCGACAGATATCGAAGGAGCGCCTAACGTCAATTCTTGGACCAAAGACAGGCGAAAAGCTTCGGGAATACTCTCGTGGTGTTGACAGAACCGAGATCGGAGATCAACCACCCCGCAAATCTGTCTCGGCGGAAGTCAACTGGGGGATCCGATTCATCAGCCAACCGGAAGCAGAGGAGTTCACCTATAACCTCTGCAAAGAACTCGAAAAGCGGCTCTTGAATGAACAAGTCAAAGGAAAACAGTTGACAATGAAGATCATGAGAAGGTCGATGGATGCGCCTCTCGATCCCGCCAAGCATCTGGGCCATGGCAAGTGCGATACCTTCAACAAGAGCGTTACCTTTGGGGTTGCCACCAATGACTATCAGACTATTGGTAAGGAAGCGGTTACAACACTGCGGTCCTTCAGGTTCAGTCCCGGCGATCTACGCGGGCTCGGCGTGCAAATGACGAAACTAGAGCCTATTAAGACGAACACGGCAGCTCTGGATGGGAGTCAGAGGAAGCTAGCTTTCAACACATTCACAAAACCCTCACCCGCTAGAAAGCTTTCCACGACAGAGCAGATCGATGAAATCGAGAGCCCCGAGAAGCCAAGGAACACGCCGAGTCGTAAGGTCCACTTGGATCCGATTGCCGACGATCCATTGACGCCGCGGAAGCAAAAAGTCCACCCAGCCATGGCATTAACAAAGGCCAGTCAAGATGATGCAAAAGCGAAGACCCCCCTCAATATTTCCGGAACTCAGTTCATCATCCCGAGCAATGCCGATCCTGCCATCCTGGCAGAGCTACCCAGTGATATCTGCAGCAAGCTCATGGCTCAGAAGTCCAGAACAGCCGAGGTTCGCGCTGACTCTCCCACAGCGAAGTCAAGATCGCAAAGCCCAACGTCGTTTGATCCCTGTCCAACCCAAGTCGATCCTGAGGTATTCAACGCGCTGCCTGATGATATGAAGGCTGAAGTCCTGGCCACCTATGGACGAAAGCCTGGGGAGACCACACCGCATCAGTCTCCACGAAAGGATCGCTCTATACAGCCAAAGAAACCTGCCACGCCTACGAAACGGGGCGGGGCGAGAGACATCTTTGGCAGGGCCCAGCGACAAAGAGACGCTCAAGCTGGTCTGCTGCAGACCAATTTTCGAGATGTGAATCAGGTCGGCGACGCTTTCGAGGACGACGCTGAAGACCTTGACCCAGAGTTCCTCGCCGAATTACCGGAGGATGTGCGTAAAGAAGTAATTGCTGATCACCGACGGCGAAAACTGGCCCAGCGGTCAGGGCTCGATGCGCCCAAACGAAAGCATAACACACCTGATCCCGAAGGGCTACTGCCAGGCGGGCAACGTAGGATACAGTTCGCCGCAATGCCGCGCAAGGTCACATTCTCAAGCTCAGGGGTTAGTTCGACGCAGGAAATGAAGGACATGCTAGACGCATGGCATGCCGAGACAAGGAGAGAGGGCCCTCATCGAGGGGATGTAGAAGTTCTGGAGAAGTTTCTTGTACGCGTGGTTCAGGAGGAACGCGATTTGGAGAAGGCAACCAAGCTGGTCAAGTGGTTGGATGTGATAGTGGAACAAGACGGCAGAGATGGCAGAGGTCAGCAGTCTTGGAGACAGTCTGTGGAGAGTGTCAAAGAGGCTGTACAGAGTGCTGTGAAGCAGCGAGGCATGGCTCCTCTGAAGCTATGAAACTCATGGGCAATGGCGAATACAGAGATAGGCAGCAGGATAGGTCATGGCTTTATACCCTTTTACTGGATATCACAAAACAATGTTTCTAAACGTCCAGTTCAACTGAACTGCCCAAAGACTCTCAAAAGATATGTACAGCTAGCACGGCAGAAAGGAGAAGCAGTCCTGATATACGCGGCATCGTTGCCGAGTCTGGTGCATCCCCTCCTTTCGATAACTCGTATACACTCAGCTTCAACGGACCCCCGCAGAACTGCGAGGAGTTACCCTCGCAGGGATTTGCGCAATCATCGTCGTCAAGCTTCTCTGAAAGGCTGGATAAGTATGGGGCGCACCAGCATTCACTGAATAAGCCATCTGTCAGCGGATGTACTGTACAATGAATATCTTGGGGATCCTTGGAATGTACCGCGACCATTCAAGCCCAGCATAAGTATACTCGGTGCCATCGGACGTGCAAAAATCGAGACACATGGGCACTGTCATCTTGCCCGCCTTGACAAGGTGGGTGCCACCCGTGAGGGCGCGATCTTCGGCGGAGCCTTGGATTTGGGTCGTCTCGTTGTAGCAGCCATAGTAATTGTATTTGTTGGATTCTTTGTAGATGTTCGGCTTTTCGTCTTTGGAATCACGGGTGTCGTGAGACGTGACAAGGGCGACGAGAAGGGTCAGGATAGCGATGATGAAACACGATAATCTCAACATTGTTGGAGAACAGATGACGGAGTGCGAGGAGGTCAATTCGGGGGGCGGGTTGAGAAGCCCTCGCAACAGTCAATGGAACACAACTAAAGGATTACTGGGACGGGCAGCACCGCAAGGAAGCAGCGTGAGGTGAAGGGAAAGGGGAAGAGTGAAGAGTATACTCTCCGTTCGATCAGGCCGAGCGTATCTATCTATTCTTAGAGTTTACCTCAATGTTGGGTGGCGGGGGAGCCTACGTGGAAACGCGGCAACAGAAACGGATGGAATGAGAAGTTGACGGATTCAGCTACGCAATGGCCTCTCTGAATGAAAAGTCTACGACAGGCAAGTGATTGGCGGCCATGTCAGCTTTCACATAGGTGGAACGTTTTGCGTCCTCTCAAACGTTCCTAATACGAGTTGAATATGAGACTTTAAACAAGCTCGGCAACGGGAACAGGCAGCCATTGTAAGTGAAGCCATTCATAACTACTGACTCGTGTGAGCGGAGCTTCTGATACTGTATTCAAGGCGGTTCCGTCCCAGCTTCTTGATATCTGGCCTAGCCAATACTCCTCTCAAGACAAATTAGCTACTGTATCTACTGTACATGTTATTCAGGTCTTCCATAAGTCATGCCAACTAACTGTGATGGCTCTCCCCGCTACCAGTGACTATTGAATTGATGGGTTCAGCTTCTAGAAGGGTCCTTTTCTCCCCCATGATGGATCTCAGGCCAATGCTCTCGTGCCAATTTAAACCTCACCCGGCTTGTGGAGCCGAAGCAGGTTTGGCAGCCACTCACACCCTCCACATTTTCTGGGAAACCCGGTCGCATCTGGGGTTGAGGACAGGTACTCCAAAACTCCCCAGCCTACCACCAAACTGGAAGGTACCTCCACTGCAACCCAAGACTCCATCCATCACTTCATTGTCTGTCTGTGCTCTCTTCTCCTCCTCCTCTTCCTCCACCACCACCACCACCACATCTCTCTCCTCGCCCAATCTCTTTGCCATCGCGGGAATTCGTCAACGAGGTCATCAGCCCTTTGCGACATATCCTCATTGCTTCAGGCTCATACGCGACGTCCCTCACGTTCTACGCGCGCCTTTTTCTGCATCTCTGCACTTTGCGCCAGACCTTCGGCCTCTCTCAAAACCCCTCCTCCGTCGCCATGAGCTCCTTCATTGACCATTCCAAGACCACCCGGTCCAAGAACTACCATGGAACCGGTTCCTTTGCGACCTTCATGATCATTGCTCGTAAGTGTCTTGTCCGCGATCAAGATCTAATTCCCTCTTCCACGCGCTGACTCGCATTGTAGCCGTCTGCTTCTTCCTCGGCATCCTTTTCGCCTCCTTCCCCTACGACTTCCCTCTCCTTTGGACCAAGGCCCCAATTCCCGACAACTTTTTTGATCATCTCGAGACACATTTGAAGTTTGTCCACCAGTCTCCGCCACTTATCAGCCGCATTCTCCACATCATCATCTCTGTCGGCTTCATCGGCTTCTTCATCAAGCTCTTCCGCCCCAGTGAGGCCAACTTCCTCTTCGACGGCGCCTCTCTGATTCTTTACCTCATTGGCTTCGGTGTCTACGTTGCAAATATTGTCAAGGCTCTGCGAACCGTCAGCGCTGATATCTGGACCAATGACGGCTTCGATGGCAAGACACACGATGGCAAGGATGGCGAGCTTATCCTTGGTCGCGAGGACAGCTTGAAGGTCCTCTCTGCTAGCAACACCATCCTCGCTCTCGTCCTTGTCGGCATTCTTGTTCTCCAGGCTGGCCAGTGGTACGCCGAGAAAAAGGAGGCGGATGATGCTGACGCTGCCGACGCCAAGGACGCCAAGGCTGCTGCCGAGAAGAAGGAGGCTTCTCCCACCAAGGCTTCCACCAAGAAGAAGCAGTAGAGGGTTTTGTTGCTGTCGCAGCAAAGGTTTCTAGGATGAACGTTGTATGGGGTGTCATGATGTCGCGAGAGGTCTTGACTGCGCGCAACTGCTGGTCGTACTGCTGGCTCCTTGGCTGTAGCTTTGGATATTTCCGCATAAATATCAGCAAGAGTATATATGTTCGTAATATCTGTACATCATGTTTACAACCTTCACAACTCAACTCCTTGCCTTGTGCCTAGGCCATGTCATCTACCTGAGATAGGAAAAAGGGCTACGCCCTGTCCCACTTCAAGAGCTAGGTAGAACCATTGTGCGATGCTCAGATCTCGGGCAGTTGAACAAAGCACGGATATGGACCAGTAAATCCCACAACGGGGCTCTTCAAACATTAAACTCTATATCAGAACGCCATCTATTCCATGACAACCGACCAAATCCATATCTTTCGAATACCCAAGATTCTTTCCGTAGCTCATACAGACATCTTCATCGCAATGGTCTTGTGAGGATCATAGCCCTTGATCATAAAGTCCTCCGCTTTCCACCCATCAATGCTGCCACCCTTTTCCCGAGTAATCTCCAACTCTGGGAAGTCACGCGGCTCGCGCTCTAGCTGCGTGTTTAGAGCATCAACGTGATCGAGGTAGACGTGCGCGTCGCCCATGACATGAGTGAGGCTTCCTGGGACCAGCTCACAAACGTGCGCCATCATGTGCGTCAACAGCGCGTAGCTGGCAATGTTGAACGGAACGCCGAGGCCCATATCGCAGGATCGCTGGTAGAGCTGGCAGTGGAGGTGACCCTGAGGTTTGGTTTCCGAATCGTCGTCTTTCCGTCGGGGGTAGGAGACATAGAATTGGGCGAACATGTGGCATGGCGGGAGGACCATCTTCTTGAGGTCGGCGGGGTTCCAGGCGGAAAGAATCAGACGGCGATCGTAGGGGTTGGTACGCAGTTTGTGAATAATTTCAGCGAGCTGATCAACTCCCTGGCCTGTGTAGTCCGTCTTGGCATCGACGTACTCGGCGCCAAAATGCCGCCATTGGAAGCCATACACGGGACCGAGATCGCCGACCTCACGATGGTCGAGGCCGAGGTTGTCGAGAAATTCGCGAGAGCCATTGCCGTCCCAGATCTTGATGCCTGCTTCGCTGAGGCTGGTGGAGGAGGTATTGCCCTCGATGAACCAGAGGAGCTCGGCGACAACGGCGCGGGTGAAGACGCGCTTGGTGGTGAGGAGAGGGAGGATAGGGGTGCCGTTCTTGTTGAGGGAGAATTTCAGGGGTCGAGGAGCAAAGATGGAGTATGTGCCCGTGCCAGTCCTGGAAAAAATATCAGAAAGTTTGCTCAACTCGAGTCCCGCAGACAAAGCCTCCCTACCGGTCTGGCCGACGTTCGCCGGTCTCTAGAATTTCGTGAACGAGATCTAAATATTGGGTTTCTTCATGGTTCACAGAGGAAGCTGAACCATTTAAGGGCTTCTCGTCCGAAGGATCTTGTGAGATAGTCATGTTGGCGATAACGTTGGACAACCGTTTAACTGGAAAACAAGTCGAGCTGTTGGTGGTGTCGACGGGGGGTAGAATCAATTAAGCGGTGGGACGCGTCTCTTCGCGTAACGCGACCCTCGGTGCCCTCAGCCCCGCCATTCACTTCATTCCCGGGAGCGGCCGGGGGTGGGGG
>JAAVUK010000226.1:0-50329 GCA_014899095.1 Fusarium buxicola
GGGATAAGGCTGCAGGGAGGGGGGGTCAATGTCTGAGAAAAAACTTGACCCTCGGCATGTTTGTCTTGCTATTCGTCCGCCTCGTAGAACTGGGGGAATTGAAGCTGCGGTCTTGGTATAGCGCAATAGACCCAAGAGGCCAATAGACCCAATAGGCCCAAGTACAGTAGCGTCGGCAACGACGAACGTTGAGCAGCCCTCCCCTCTGTATTTGCATTCGTGGTGGGTGTGGTGAGTTTTTGGCTGGCATGCTGCAAAGGGAGATTGGAGTGGTGCAAAGGCAAACGCCAAAGAGGAAATAGAGAGACGTCTACGCATGGATGACATGGGGACATAGGGAAAAGGAAAGATTTGCCCTGCCCTGCCATGCATGCTGATGTTGATGTTTTCTTGGTCCCCCGGACGCGATATCTTTACACGGGCTCTCCGATCCGATCCAGGCACCCGGAAGCGGAAGCGGAAGCGGCAACGATGTCACCGTGAAGTGATGATCTGTGGAACCCGTCGACAGCTTACCAAGCCGTCGGGAAATTAAGACAAGGATTTTCGATCCGGCCTGACCTGCACGCCCGTGGCTTGCTGAGCCGACGCCAAGACGTTGTGTTGTGATGCGATGCGATGCGATGCTGAACACTTGGGCGCACTGCATTGTCGACATGGCAAAGCTGACAATGGCAAATAGATCGAGCAGATGCTGTCGTGCTTGATGGCGTCTGGCGCCAGGGGCCTCTGCGGGAGCGGCGGAATCTAGCCAACCAAGGTAGGTAAGGTACCTACCCACCCTTGAAATCAAATCAAGATGCGAAGAGTGTCGGTGGCCATTCAGGCAAATCTAAATCTGGGCCTCATTCTGTGCTGTTTTATCCCATCCCTGCGCTCAGCTCGCCTTTATCACGCTGCTTTTTTTCTTCTGTCCAAGGTCTCATCACCCACCCAACATGTACTCCCGTCTGTGCTCGGTGCGGATACGTACTCGGATCGCGTACTACTATACGCAAGGTATGTCTGAGAGCCCAGACCTCGCCTGGTCTCCATGGGTCTTGAGAAACGGCTAGCCCAAAGCTTACCTCGAGGGTCCGTCCCCCTTGTTCCGCCTTTCTCTCACTTTCACGATATCCGCCCTCCCTGGCTCCAGCCTGTTGTTGGTGGAAAGCTAGACTCCGCTGACAAGGCTCCGACAAGGCTCCGACAAGGCTTAGACCTGTCTTTACCCACCACCAGCAAGGCAGCCTCGGTCATTCTTACTGAACTGGCATAACCATAACGCCTGTTTACGTTCAATCTCCGGTCAAAGAAGGCGCTCAGTACTCTTTCCTGTACCTATAGCCGGTCAAGGTGAGACGTCGAGGCTTCTCTCCAGTCCGTCCATGACTCCCCTCTCGTGTCATGCCGTGTCGTGCCGTGTCGTGCCGCGTCGTGGCATTGTCAAACCACATGAACCAGCTTCCCACCGTCCGAGACCAATATTGTTCCTCTTGGCTGTGGCACCATGTGACCCGCCGAAGCAGCTTCTTTGCCTCTGAGGCTGATTCGCCCCGAGGCGCTCCGTCCAGAGGTTCTACCCGGCGTATCGCATATCGCATATCGCCAAAAAGGCACGATCGAGGGGAGCAGTGGGAGTGGATCGATGCTCTCCCTACCCTACTGTAACATGGGGTCGCTAACAACCGAGACCTTCTGCAAGGGGCATGGATCTAACCGCGCTCTGACCTCGTTCCTGAGAGCGCCTTTCCAAATTCATAGGACCCAGTCTCTTCATGGTCCTCCTCTTTGCTCATGTCTTTGGCCTTCGGGGGGATCTTGACCACTGTAAGGCGGCCCGATTTGACTGCCGAATGAATTGCCTTGTCGCTATGAGAATCTGGCTTGGAAGACCCTGAATATTTGTCGATGTGCAACAGCCAGGACTAAAGAAGGGCCCAGCGAGTTTCAACATTAGCACATCGTCTCCATGACCCAAGTGCAGATACACCTAGTAGGCTTGAAGAGGTAAGGTTGTTGCAGTGGAAGCTGTCAGATGAGTAAACAGATCATTCTCTCTTGAGACGACGCTAAAATATTATACCTACTGAACGAGAAGTCAATGACAGGTTACTTAATCTCTGTTCTTGTAGCACCAAGAACGTAAATAATAATAATAATAATAATAATAATAATAATAGATACTAAGAACCGTGACGAACAACCCAGGGGCCTGTATATGATGAAAGCCAATACTGGTCGCGCTGGCCTACTTCCTCTAACTTTCAAGGTATCTAATCCAGTCTACCGACACAGGAGAGGATGCTCTAATCCTAAGCTAATCATGAGTTCTAAGTTATATATATTGTTCAACACATACACTATCTGGTAGGGAATTTACTTCGTATTTCACATTAGATGCATGTCGTATGTTTATTATCAAGCCGATTGATTAATGTCAGAACAGCTGGTTTCTCAAGATCCGCTTTAGTGATCAGCTGCTTTAGACCTCTTCTATACGTCGCTATATCCTCGGGACGTTTTTCCCAGGGCATTAAACTCGAGGAAGGGGAACTCAAACTTAGCTCTCATGCTGTTGCTTGGTCACTCGTTATTAGTGGAGGTTGCAGGCTGGTAGCCTCCAGAGCTTATAACTGTTATACAATGCGCCCACTCAGCCAGTTATTAAAGCCTGAATATCAGTAATTAAAGGAGCCTTGTGTTCTTTAAAGGAGGTTGCGGCCTGCCTATTTAACATAGTACAGCGTCTGCAGTGATATGCGTCTGCTCTGGCCAATCATAACTCGATATAATCCAACACTGAGCGTGCTGCTTTAGTGGCTTGGCTGTTTGCATATATCTACCTTATGTTTACGATCCTGGCTATCCTGAAAACAATTCGTCATCATTCCAGTGGCCTCATCTCGTCAAAATGCACACCCTCTTTTCGACCTCAATGATTACACCAGGGCCCAGTCAAAGCTGTCTGAATATTTTTTGCAAGCTTTGACTTTCCGCAGAGGAATGATCTCCTCTGGGTGTCAAGCTTCCGTGAAAAGCCGGCAATATCTTCCTCCTTCACCTGTGAACGCCCTGTTCGATAAGCAGTTACCGAAAACACCAACCCACCCTTGACGTCCCGTGCAACGTACCGGACGTTCAAATCGCCATATGTAACTTCCAATAGCTCAAGAGTAAACTCCTCCATTTTCAAGTGAAGATCGGTAGCATTGTACGATCCTGCCCTGCAAACATGACTGCCTAGAGGGGAAAAGCTTGTGTTTTACTCATGCTTTTGCGGAAGCTCAAGAACATAAATGATACGAGAAAAGACCACATGGTGGGCTTCAGAGAGGCGTCAAAGGCAAAAGAGTGTGAATTGCGCTATGAAGGATGAAGAAGAAGAGAGAGACAGCTAGCTAGGCTGCAGCGATTGAGCTTTGGCCGCCGGGTCACGGCCTAGGCACGCGCCTTCATGTATCAATGGAGCCTCTGTTTATTCCTGCAAATCAACACCACAGGACACCGTCCATCAGTCTGTTGTTCAGCAATAGTCATTGTTTCCGTCTCCGCCATCCTTGCATTCGCCGCATCTTCTCAGCCAGTTAATATCACCGTTGCTACCACCGAGGCATTCGAACAAAGAGTGGTTGATAGTGTCGGCATCCGTTGACTGACGGTTGTTTTCGAGCTGGGACAGGATCTGATTCCTGTAGTCTCCTGCAATATCATAAGCATGTGTCTACGATGTAATGAAAACCATTTAGCAATCCGGAGGAAAACTCTTACCTCTCCTCAGGAGAACGAAGCCACAGTAATAAAGGCCCTGCTTGCAGTTCCTTGCTTCAGCGATAGGAGCAAGGACTGCCAGAGTAGCAATGGCAAGAGTGGTGAGCTGGACCATGGTGAAGGATTGATTGGCTTTGGGAGATGAGTTACTGATGATGCGAAGTGAGAGATGTTGATGAGAGATGTTGATGAGAGGTTAGGAATAGCAGGAGGTAGGAGATACCTTTTATAGACATCAGTATCATGATATGACGTGGCTTTCAGGTCGACCGGCCTGCAACTCTGGTCTAGGATACAGGGGAGGCTTACATGCAAGAGCCTGGCCAGCAGACACATAGAGTAGATCTCAATCCACCGAAATGTTTAGCTCTGATTGGATTGTCCGTAGCCATGCTTTGGCTGATTGGGTCAGTTACGAGTATGAAACAAAGCTATGAGGGTTTGAACATGCGTAGGACCAACATGCAGCATATTACGAGCTGATCTCCAAAAGTTCCATCTGGTAACCTGGTATGAGATGTTGGTCCTACGCATATTCAAAGTCCTCATGTAGCACGTTGCGAGCTGATCCCCAAAAGTTCCATTTGGTAACCTGGTATGAGATTGAAGGACTTCAACCGACGTGCATATCCAACGTACGAGGACAAACCAAAGCCATGCCGGTTTTGACCAAGCGCAGTGTAGGGATAAACACCATCAAGGGATAGACTTTACGGTAAGTTAAGATAGACAAGAAGAGTTACAAGTGCAGATAGATCGTTAGTATAGGATTTACAGAGAGCAGTTGAATTATTGTCAACCAAACCAATGGCAAACGACAAATCCCATTGTGAGTCTTGATTGCTCAAGCATACAAAGTGTCAATTTACGAGATACTGCTGTTGTGTGTATAGCCGCTCTGGCGCTAGAGCCGTCGATCTTCCCGTCGGCTCGGGGGCCTCAGCCGGAGGCTCGGAGGATCTGTAGACAATGCACCCCGCTGGTGATACGAAGTAGATTCATCTTCGGCCCGGACAGAACAGGGCTCTGAGTGGATACGGCGGCAGTGGCTGGCATCCTATTGCTGCGCTGTAGACTACAGTGGACGGGGCTGTCTGGAAGTTCAGGGACATACACTCCGTAAATCTCAGTAAAGCCGTCTCGGCCGACATAGAAGCCGTTGACCTTCCACTCAGGTCTTGGCCGGAGGAGCTGCAGGCAATACCCAGACCCCGCGGGGCGATACCTCGTAGATCTATTATCAGGTCGATCAGGACATGGCTCTGAGTGGATACGGCGGCAGTGGCCAGCATCCTATTGCTGCGCCATAGACTAGAATAGACAGGGCTTTCTGGAATTCCAGGAACATACACTCCATAAATCTTATTAAACCCGCCTCGGCCGACCTAAAAGCCGTTAACCATGCAGACCTACGTAGTAGGCACGTCAAATATTTGTAGTGTGATAAATAATATATCACACATAGGCCTTACCATATACACTGTATGAGAGTACTTTAAAGCAGAAGCTTTATTATCTAAGTTTGTCTATAATCGGATGGGATTGTGACAAGTGTAAACTACGATCTTGTACGGAGTAACCTAGTGAAATACTAATACTTGAAGATTTATACCGTTTTATTCAAATTCTATTATCTAATTAAACTAGGGGAATATGCCCAAATCACTGTAACGCAACTAATCTCCTCACCCGCTCTTTAGTATACTTAACTTGCCACCTCTGTATATCAGAGGCATAGATTATCACCGCGTGGAAAGGTGGCAAGAAATATCCCACTATTAGCAGGAGCACTCGTATAATCCTTGTCTAGCACCTTGAACGATTACGGACAATGTACCTCCTGATTCTATACAAGATTGTTGGACAGCTAACCCCCATGATAACATGGATTGCACCAAAAGGCGGGCACAAAGATGGGATCATGACGGAGCAGGCCAGGGCGGTGCATACCGCCCGATACCCTGGCATTAACACCCTTGCTTGCAAGGATTCGCCGAGGACTATCCGTACTACGTATTAGATCCGCGACGGAGATAAAATTTCAAGATGCTATAGAACCAAGGCATCAAGATCGTAATGTTAGCCAATCTCGCCAGGGTTAGGTTTAACTCTAAATGCTGATACATTTATGTGTATGGCACTCTGTGCATCAGTCACTACAGAACTTCCAAGTCGTGCCTGCTTCGCAGCTCACTCTTATCTTTTACAAGCGCAATCCCTTTATCTTAGTTACAGGTTAGATACCGGTATAATTTCATCTTCACATCGTCTTTGTTTAAGGAAGTAGGTTTCCTTACTGCAACCAAACCAATCAAGGTTGAATGAGCCTTGTTCTTCTACAACGGAAAGTGGCCAAGACAGCCCGTTTTAATCAACAATGGAGGATAACCCTTCTAGTAGTGAATGATCGGCATTATGTTTTCTGCCCCACATCCTCCTTTGACTCGATGGGAAGGGAGCACGTAATGAGCAGCTATAAAGAGATAAGGTGATAAGACATAATAAGATAAGATGAGAAGGGTCTCCCCTGGCTCCTGTGGTCGCTGATATGCAACCCTCACAGATCACCGGACGAATAGCCGACTCTCCATGTACGCTGATCACTCTATTTCTCATTCTGGCGGTAGATATATAATACCACTGTTGCCCTTTACCCATCAAAGAAAAGGGATTTTGCCACACTATGGGACTTCAGGTTACCCTTGTCGGCAGCCCGATCTTCCCATCTGGAAAACAACGCTCAGACCCGGCCTCGAATGCCATCTCTCCCGTCAGCTTAATCGTGCGACAGCTCGTCCGCGAGCCTCGCCAGATAAAAGTGACGAATCTCAGGAGGCATCCGGTCAAAGCTTTTGGCTATTCGCGCAATGTCTTGTCTTCCCTTCTCGTACGCTGCTAGGTCTCGGTTTCCATACACGTCTCGGCCAGTCGAGTATCCATTCTCGAGGTCACGGAAGAAGACATTAACTGCGATACTCAGATCCGCTGTTGGAGTCGCCGTGTGGAACCACATGGCCGGAAGAAACAACACATCCCCTGGGCTGAGCATCGCCTCGTGGGGGTGAGTCAACGCCAACTGAGGCTTGTCTAAGGCTGAGAAAACATCGAGACTTGAACTCGAGGCACCAGGCGCGAATGCCAGGTGCTTGACATCTGTAGGCGGGAAGAGAACCATTCGTTTTGAACCGCAGATCTGGGTGTAAACGTTGGCCATGACCTGAGATCCCAAATTAGCCATAGCATCTCAGGTCGTCCAGGGGCAGCTTACGTCGTAGTGTAGCCACATGTTGGCACGGCCAGATATCCTCAGCACAGAGCTAAACAGTCGTTCAGTAATGTGGTTGAGTTCTGATGGAAGCCGAAAATCTGCCGCGAGTGGTGGAAAGTCCTCTGCAAGGTTAGCTGGCCTCTCAGAAGGCTTTTCTTCTGACAGAGCACGGAGGTATAGTGCCGCCCCTTTTGCTGCCTTCTCCATGAATGCCTTGAATGTCTGGGTAACATAGCGGAAGTTCTTGGAATTGAAATCCATCTTGCCCGTAGTTGTTTGGCATTCATGGACGACAACCTAAAAGTTCCCCTTAGTACGGCCACCTGGCATATTCTGTTGATGGAAGCCATTGGGCCTGACGTACCTCTTTTGCCTCGCCCAAGCTTTGAACCATATATTCTGGTGTCCACCTCTCTATGCATCTGCCTAGGTCCAGTCCTTCAATTATGACCGGCTTTCTATTCTGGACCAGCTCCTCAAAACTATTTCCTGGCTGCAGCTTGATACGTGGAATCGTAGTGACAGTGGCTTTGGTGTGGGGGACAAGTTGGTCTCCACCGTCAGTGCTGGGATGCGTGAGCTTGGGTGAATCAAGGTAGCGAATACTGATTAGCTTGCAGACTGCTGGCCGTGCATCAAGAGCCTTGGATACAATATCCGTAAAGTCGACTGTATAGACACCAGTGTCCCAAAATGTCCCCATCGAGAAGCATGTAGCTCCTCCGCCAAAGATGACGATACGAGAACCCGAAGAAACGACCGCAGATCCAACCATGAAGGGCAATTTACCGGGCTGGTTACTCAAAGTGGCAGTAAAGGTATCCAATCGTCCTTCTGATAGAGAAACACAAGTGATAGACTGGCCTTGAGAAGATGGGTCTTGTCCTACACCGCCGCACACGACAGTCAAAGGACCAATATTCACCGACTGTGCACCAAAGACTTCCAGAGCCCAAGAGTGTCTGCCGGAATTTTGAACAGTTTCAAAGTGAATTGATGGCTATAAATGGCTGTTAGTGTGAACCCGTTTCCCCGCTGCAGCAGCAGGCGTATGGGTTGACATATGATAGGAGTTGACCTACCTCAGTGCCGGTGACGTTGACATTCCAGATGTAAGCGTTATTGCTGATTTTACCATCCTCTGCTATGCCGCCAGACAAAAAACCTTGGAATTCTCCCGGCTTGCTGGCCATGTGTGGCGACGCAAGGGCAAAGGCTCCAAACGTGGGATCTGGGATGACGCCGGATACCGCACATTTGAGCCATCCCTTAACTGGATGAAAAAGAAAGTAGTCAAGGGACACCTTAGACGGTCCTGTTTTGCCACCCAAGACCAAAGCAAGAGACGAGTGCGGTAATCCAAGGGCAGAATGTCTGAAAAGTGGCACAGGGAGGTCAAATGTCTTCTCCCAACAGTTTGAATTCTTCTTGAAGAGCCAGCAATCAGTGAAGGCTCTGGTCGGCGATGCACGACCTCCAACAAGAAGAACACCTGGGAATCCAATATCAGTGAGAGTGTGGCACATTCTCGCGGAAGGCCCAACAGGGGCCATCTCGAAAGGAAGACTGCCCCCTCCGGCAGAATAAACGTCACAGGTATCAAGCCTTGCATTTATTCCCATCCCCAAAGTGTGCAACAAGTGTTGGCATCCTTCTGGATTTGTAGCCATCATTGCCGCGCCGAATCGACGTTTGGGGGCGCCCAGAGAGCCCATCGCAGTCATGTCGACCTTGACAAGCCGGTCAGGGACAGACAAGTGGCTACGTTGTCCAGCAGCTTGATCGCTTCTGGGATAAGCTGTAGCGTGCAGAACAATGTAGTGCCGTGCGAAGAGGATAAATTCTTCCCATTCGTCAAATGGCTCTACATTGTCAATTGCGGCTCTCTCGGACGAACTGAGGAATACTTCGCTATTCCAAGCTTCCCAGAGGTCCCAAATGTCGACGCTGCTCCAGCTTCGTTCCTCAAATCGACGCCGCTGGCTCTCGAGAGTTGGATACTGATGAACTGATTTGAGTGAGGTGTTGAGCTTGTCGAAATGCTTCAACATGGTTCTGGCAAAGGGATGTTCAGGGCCGTTAGGGAGGATCTGCTCTAAAAGACAGAACTCGGCTAGAAATCATCAGTTTTTGTGGGAGGGGATCTTTAGAGAAAATGAGACAACCTTGGCCGATAGAGCTTGCCCATTGAATGAGGGCGTCGGCCGATGCGGTGTCCATGTAAGTCACCGAAACTTCAGCAATAAAAAGCATTGAACAGTCAGATAAAGAAAGGAACGATTCAAGACATTTCCTAAGAGAATCGAGTTCTCGCAGATCACATCCGATTTGACAGTATTTGTCACTGCGGAGAAGCAGGGGATCTGTGTCATTGTCACTGATGAAGGGATCGGGCCCCAGCAGCTCCTTGAGTTGCGGTGTTCCGAGAACAATTGCTCGCTTCTTTCGCATCAAATCCGGATAATCGACGTCTAGAAACGTCGTGTCCTGGCAGGAGTCGCCATAGCGATGGTAGCACTGCCATGGAAGAACATCGCTTTGAGGACACAGTGAGTGTCCGAGTCTTGGTCGTGAGCTGGAGCCAGGCACCTACCTTCCGCAACCTAGATTGATGACGACCTTCTTGCGGCCCGGTTGCGATGACGTGATAAACTGACGGACAATCACATCGATGGCCCGAAGCCTCAACCAGTAGCCGCGGTTGATGAGAGGGGCCCTCCGTTGAAACTTGCTAACAAAGTAGCGGAAGAAATGAAGCTCGTTGGGGTAGTAAAGTCGTTCAACGCTCCGCTTGGAGACGATGCTACTACTGTTTGTCTAGAAGGAGTCTTGGTTATCTCTGCGAAGATGTTTGCTAAGAGGCACCTATATAGGTGTTGTCAATGAGACGAAAAAGACTTACTCCCATGATCAGATCGTCGAGCGCCTGAGCCTTGGCTGCCCGCGATGGCGCGGGCTTTTCTTTTGCCATTTTTTTTTTGAATCAAGCCTTGGTTCGATTTCTCGAAGTGAGTTTGGACTTGCAGTAAAAAAAAAGAAATAACTGGCTTGACTGTTTGTCGACCCACGAGACAGCAAGCCCTTGGACGTTGTGAAGACCAAGAAATGTTGGTGAAATTGTGTGTATCGGCAAAGGGCGATAGGTGCACCCACAAGGTCGGGTGCACTGTATATTCCTTCCGGGTTCTCTTTAGCGCCCCCGTCCGCAGCGTTGCACCACTACCTATGTACCTGCTACTGTACTTGGCAGAGCCGCCTTCCGAAAGTCGACGTCACGAGATACGAAATGAAACTCACTCACAGCTTCAAAGGTAAAGACGTTTCCAGATATGGAACTTTTCGAGCTGTTGAAAAATATTGTGTAATAGTAGGTACTTGTCACCTTTTCATCTAACTGACATGCTGGTTGGGTGAGGCACCTGTAGGCAATCAAGCAAAGCAGTGAGGTAACGTTAGGTACGTAGGTAGCGTGGTAGCGTGCTTCCCCTCCTCCCCAGCTCCTCCTCCTCAGCCTCCACCCCACTACCTTGCCTTGAGCTTTCTTCCAGGAACTCCGAATCTTCGTCCTCTACCCATCATCATCGCTCTCGGCAGCTCATATCTCTGTGCCTCTATATCGGTGACTAATATACTCTACGCCTCGTTTCCGCCATCTTCACGCTTGGACCGTTAGCCCGCCGACGCCAACCGCCGACACCAACCGCCGCCGAAAGCGACCGCGGCACAGTCTCCAGCTATCATTATCATTGCCTGCCATTCCTCCCAGCCTCTCGACAGCTGCCTAAGTTAAGCCAACCAACACTTGGCTTCACCAACCTTCAGCCCTCCTCCTCGAGGCCATGATCAACGCTCAGGCTTGACCCTTCTTGCACGGTATCATCCTGCTTACCGGCTCCATCTGTCGCGTCGACCCGTGAACCCGACTCGGCCTAGAACCACTCCAGGCTCCCGCTCAGTCCTCGACCGACCGACCGACACCGAGACCGAGACCGACACCGACCGAACTTGTACGCAGTCAACACTCATTGCGATTATATCCTGCCTGGTGTCGACCCATACCGGCTCATCATACTACCATGGCAACCTCGACACTTAATTTTATAACTTTCAACCAAGACCACAGCTGTCTTGCTGTTGGTACGACTGACGTCCTCGCGTCTCTGCGATTCATGTTGCAGCTAACTCGACGTCTCTCCGTCTCTAGGCACCTCCAAGGGTTTTCGCATCTATCATACCGATCCTTTCTCGCGGATTTTCAGTAGCGATGATGGCAACATTTCCATCATCGAGATGCTCTTTTCCACCTCCCTCGTCGCTCTTGTCTTCTCGCCCCGCCATCTCATTATCCAAAACACAAAGGTATTTGCCCTCCTCCGCCGCGATACCAGATCACATAGCTCACCTATTTACCAGAGGGCCTCTGTTATTTGCGAGCTTACCTTCCCTTCCGCCGTGCTAGCTGTTCGATTAAACCGAAAGCGACTAGCTGTCGTCCTCGAGGAGGAAATCTATCTCTATGACATTAGCAACATGACCCTGTTGCATACCATTGCGACGTCGCCAAACCCCTCCGCCATATGCGCTCTATCGCCTTCATCCGAGAACTGCTTCATTGCCTATCCGCTGCCGAAACCGCGAGAAGACCCTGGTGCTCAACGACCCGCTCACGCTCCTCCTCAGTCAACCTTTGTCGCCCCTACTTCGGGCGAAGTTCTTGTCTTTGATACCCAGGCGCTGAAAGCTGTTAATGTCATCGAAGCGCATCGATCGCCTCTGTGTTGTATTTGCCTCAACAATGAGGGAACTTTGCTGGCCACGGCTAGTGAGACTGGAACTATCATTCGTGTCTTCTCGGTGCCTAGGGGCCAGAAGCTCTACCAATTCCGCCGTGGTACCTACCCTTCCACCATTTACAGCATGTCCTTTAATCTCAGCTCTACTCTCCTTTGTGTCTCCTCAACGTCGGATACAATCCATATTTTCCGGCTCGGAGCGCCTCCAGGAAATACCACGCCAGCTGGGGCGCCCATTGAGCCACCTGCGTCCCAACGACAGGACCGGTGGTCCCGGGCACGGAGTTTTGACGATCCCGAATCTCCAGGCAACAGTACGGCGGACTCGCCCAAGAATGAATCAGTCGACCTAATAGGGCCAGGGAACGGTCCGAGCAACAGTAACTCCGGCCATCGAAGGCAGAGCGGCTCGTTTAGCAGCATGCTTCGGCGTTCGTCGCAGATCATGGGCCGGGGTGTTGCTGGCGTCATGGGGTCATATCTGCCACAATCCGTTACGGAAATGTGGGAGCCGTTGAGAGACTTTGCTTTCATCAAAATCCCCAAGTCCACGACTCCAGCTGGGGCGACGCGACCTTTACGAGACGCCCCTAGTGGCCCCTTGCGCAGCGTTGTGGCTATGAGCAGCAGCAGTCCCCAGGTCATGGTTGTCACTAGCGACGGCGGTTTCTACGTCTACAATATCGACATGGAGCAAGGTGGAGAAGGTTACCTGGTCAAGCAGTTCTCGTAAGTCCCTTCACGGTTTCTTCTTGTTATTAAATGTTAGCATCGGTTAACTAACTTTATCCCAGTGTCGTGGAGGGCGAGGACAAGAGCGACCCGTATGGAAGCTAGGGCTTTTTTCCAGCGTCGAGTGTTGTCCCTCACTACTAATGGGTAAATGCAACGAACCATCTGCTATCTGACAAGGGGAGTAATGGAGCGGGAGCATTACTTTAGGCGTTTGTCGTCCACGGAGATTTTGCTTTTTTTCGTGTCCAAGTTCTTGTTTTGGGGATAAGGAGGTATCGTCTTCTCAAATACCCTTTTGTTGTTGTTCTTGTTCCCTTTTGACGCTTTACAAGGATCGGGTGTGTTCTGAATTGGCGTAGGACCGCGCATTCGTCAGGGGAGTTTTATGTCATGGATAATCAATAATAATGTTCTTGTTCCCTCGCAACTTGAATGAACAATGCAACCATAACAACCGTTTAGTCGTGCAAAGCAGGTACAAACAAGGATCGGTCCAAGGCCCTTCCTATCCGTCATGATTCATCATCGTGTCCAAACCCAGGCCCCTGAATATGGCCGGGAAAAAATACATGAGAAACCCAACAGCCTCTTCTGCCCAAGACGCCAAAACATACAAGTCTTTTTAAGACCTTTTCAGCCTCGTCAAAACCAACAAAGCGCCCACATGTTCCCAATTTCTGGTTCCAGCTGATTCCTTCTGGTTACTCAAATGCTAATAATGATGTATTCGTAGCACCGAAGTATGGTGATGATACCCCGAACGATATAGCACTAGTCCAAACAAACAAACACTCCAGGTGTTTGAGGTGTTTGCTTCCACCACCAAGGATGGATATGAATGCAACCAACGGTTGACCTATTTCTTGCGGTGCTGGGTCATGCACTGGATCTAGAGGTTCTTTCAAAAACAACCACGAGCGCCAATGATGCCCCCTTTACCTGGAATATGGTCGGTTCATAAGCGCAATTTCTCGCGCAATTTCTCCCCACTCCAATGTCCTCTTGATCTCGGCATCGGGGTCGCCATCTTGCTGGAGCACCTCTTCGTACTTCAACAACTCGTAGGCGAATCGCAGGTGTGGTTGAATAATTACATTTAATCGGCGGGCTCTGACAAAGCAGTATGCGTGGGGGAACGACATACGCTTGGCACGCATCACCTCGGCGATGCAGATGGTAGCGCTGCGCGATACTCCTACACGACAGTGCACCAGGGTTGCAGTGCCATTTCGTCTCCCTCGGTCTGTTGAAACATAGGTGGTTAGTATAGAGTGATCTCAGAACCACAATCACAGCTCGTCACTCACCAATAAACTCGAGACATCGAGTAAATTCATCCGTCAAAGGATCAATGCCATTGTCCTGGACTCCTTGTACCACGCAGACATTCTCTTGTCCCCAATCTTCGAGATCTCCCTCTCGCCACATGGCCGTTTCACCGACGCTAAGGATCTGCGTGATGCCTAGAGCTCGAAGGAGGTCTGGGTTGTTCGCATGACCCAGATTGCCTAGGTACATGTAGTCCAGAACTCGGCTTGGGAAAGATCCGTCGAGGCCAGCGAACCAGCTTGGCTCGTCTCTTGTCAAGTGAGTGATGTCGGTCAAGCTCAAGCCGCTACATACGGGCGATTCTCGAAGTAACCGTGGAGTGATGGACGTCAATAGGGCAACGTCAGTTGGATAAGCGAAGAAGTTGCGTTTCTTGGTTGTGTGAAGTTGTAGCCATGCATCCGGGACCGGTAGGCCAGTACTGTAACTGAAATAGGCAATACCCAGCATGGTTGATTCGGTATAGCCATCAGCACAATGAAGGAGAATCTTACGAGGTCGAACCTCAAACGTCGTGTGTTGGTCAGATGGCATAGGGGAATCTCCCTCCGCGTCCGTCTCATGCACGTCCTGGTCTGGTTCAGGATAAGAGCCGTGGGAAAGGTGATATATCCATTTGCAGGTCTCGAGGATTCCATCTGCCTCGGAATGAGACCAGGTGGGAGGCAGGATGCTGCCGGACGAAGGAAAGTCGAGGAACCGCTGCTTGCCATCATCGTCAGGGCTCTCGGCGATGAGCTGGAGTGCCAGAGGGTTCAGCCGACCCAGATCGCTACATTCAATCAAGATATCATACTGTTGCTCTTCGGGACTCCCAGGCTCAGGTGTAGGACCCATGGAGACGTTTTTGGAGATCTCAGAAGCCTCCGTCATGGCCCACATCTCGCGTCTTTCCTGGTTAAAGAAATCGACGACGTTGCCAGTCAATTGCCCAGATGCTTTGGTGGCCACCACTTGGGGATGATTCTCCTCGAATTTAGAAAACGGGCTTGTGCAGACAAACGTGTTGTACTCCGACAAGCAAGCACCCTGTGCCTCATGCTTCTCCCGCCATCGCTTTTGCGCACCCGCGATATCCCATGCGACCTTGCGTGTCTTTGTCAAATCTCGGCCATAGACAATAATGTCCGACATGACAGCGGTTTTGGCAGTCTGGATCTGGAAGTTTCGAACAGAAAAGCCCTCGCGGGGGTCCGCCTCGACGAACTCGGGAGCACTACCACCAGTTTGAATGATCTCATGGGGGGCAATCGCACCCTTGAGCCGTGCACAATTGAGGTCGCCATCAGCTTTGACAAGAGTGATGGACCTGAGGCAAGATGGCGTCCTTCTGAGAGCACGTCGTCTGGCAGCGAAAAAGGACTGTTGAACATGGTTCTGAGGATGCAAGCCGTGAAACCATGGAAACACGAGGGAAGGGTCGGGCAACGGTTGGCGTGAGGCAATGTCGAGGGCCTCGGCTACCTTGAGCGCATCAAGCTCGAATACGGAGAGCGCTTCCGACTCGAGTCGATTGAACTCATCAAGTGGATATAATGCTGACGTCTGCCGCAGCTGATCCTGGGATGGCGGGGATGGCGGCGGAGTGTCGGGCTCGTTATGACGAGCGGGTCCAGTGGGACAGATGGGGATATGCTTATTAGGGACGGGGATAGAGCATGGCGGAGAAGAACTAGAGCTGGACTCGAGAGAGAGCGGCGGTGTGATGGTTGACGAGGGACGATGAGGCGGGATGGGCCGAGCGAGGGCGATGGTAGTCATATCAGCGGAATGGGAAGAGCTCTGTCGGATAGGACTGTTGAAACGAGGCTGTTGGACCTGTACTTGGAAAGAATATGGGGTTAAAATGCAGTGTGATATACAAGAACTAGGTGGGCCAGATAGCGTTTAACACTCGATCGGGCGATCAAACAGCAGTTGAGGCTGTATTCAAATCAAAGGTGCAGATCAAGAGATGGCAAGATGGGACGCACACGGCTTGTTTCCTGAAGCAGGTGGGCTCTTGTTGCACATGCCTGAACCCAGGAGAACAGAGAAGGCACGGAAAAGCCAGCCAGAGAGTTG
This sequence comes from Fusarium buxicola, assembly GCA_014899095.1. Taxonomy (NCBI): domain Eukaryota; kingdom Fungi; phylum Ascomycota; class Sordariomycetes; order Hypocreales; family Nectriaceae; genus Fusarium; species Fusarium buxicola. The sequence goes on from JAAVUK010000226.1 coordinate 15,940, forward strand.
CTGAATGGAATGGGAGCGAGGGAAAGGGAGACGAGCAGAGAGACAGGTTCCAGAGAAGAGGGGAACGGCGCGGGACTGGAGAGTGTGTGTTTTTGATCGGTGGAACCAGGAAGTTTCTTCAGGACGCACAATGTCGTCGGTGTCGCAAGAGCGAGGTGAAGCAAGCAAAACTATATCGACCGAGGGACAATCCTATCGAGGACGGAGCTGCAACAAAGACGGCGAGGCCAATGCAAACGTGGAAAGCAGCGGCGGGCGAGATCACCAGATCGTCGCGGCTTGGGAGTGATGATCAATCAATTGCCGGGGGGATTGAGCTGGCGACCAACAACGGTAAGACGAGAAGCAAAAAGATCTGGACAGTCGTAACCCAAAAGAACTAGATGATGATATGAAGAGAAGGAAGATCAACCCCGACGAGGAGGAGGAGGAGGAGGAGGAAGAGGGGGATGGATCACGGCCGGGAGTCGGGAGTCGAGGTAGCGGCGTAGGGTTCCGTGGGTGGTGGTGGTGGTGATTTGGGTTGGTTCTTGTTTCGGTCCTGTTTGGTCTGGTTGCTTCACTTGTTGGTTGGGCGGTTCAACAATGGCGGATGCGGATGGCGGATGGTGGATGGCAGATGGCGAATGCTGATAAGGGCGGTGGTCCCTTAGGTTGGTGCCCTTTGGTGAGCGAGCCAGCGACAGACAGACATACAGTGTCAGCGCTTCTGGACGACGGCAGACGCACGTACACGCATGTACATGCCTACCAAGGGACGCCCAGCCATTGACGAGCGACGCTCGAGCAAAAGACAGCAGATATGGCGGCGTTTGGATGGATCATCGACGATGGATCACTCAAGGAAACATACAATCGACCAGTGACCAGTGAGTCGGCCTCAGTACTGTAGTGGCCGATGACTAAGGGCACGGACCAATTGGGCGAGACCGGTGCCCGAGAGGAAGCGGGGAAGAGGCGCGGCATCGCTGTTTCCATTGGCGGAGAGCTGCATTAGAGGAGCGGGGGACCACCTACCGACGCGCTATGTACCTCGGGTGGTACCGTACGAGAGCACTGTACGGGCAGCTGCGATGAGATAGCGATACATACCTACCTGGGGGAGGTATTTCAGGGCGCTTTAGTTGATGTAGCTCATCTCGATTACAGACGACACTTGGGCTCGCGTGAGCAACTGCAGTTTCAGAACATATGAGAACTACCACAGCGGAATGCAGGGGGCATTTTATGACCGCATTCATATCTATGTTGGAAGATGAGGTGATATTTCGATAATGTGAGGCCAGGTGTGAGGCGAGGTAAGGTGAGGTGACGCTTCAGCGAAACGGAGACAGCACTACGGGCCAAAGTCAAGACAAAGCCGGTGCATTAGCGTGCTGCACTACGGACCTCTCATGCCTGTCTTCTCCACTCAACGAATAAACACCAGCCGTCACTTCCAATTGCCAACTTGGAGTTTGGTGCCGCAGCGCTTGAGTTGCCCTGTCGTCGCTACCTACAGGTAGTTGGAGGCTGATCTTTGCGATTTCTCGAGGCTTGTAGTTCAGTACGCGCAAGCCAGAGTGAGTGGGCTGAGAAAGAAAGGTACAGAAGCTGGGCCATTGGCAACTCACAAACTCCCTTGTTGAGGTTTAAGCTCTAGTGCCAAACTCTGACGGGGAACATCATCCATGGGTACAGTACGGAGTAAGCCAGACGAGGCTGTGCTGAAGCTACCTAACCCCCGCAATAGCAGCAACAACTAAGTTAGGCCTCTTCTCCCCGCGCACAGATCATGATAACGAGTCGGGATAAAATAGTCTTGGGTTAGGTGGGCTAATGCCCCGAGCCGCATCACAAGATCAAAAAAACGTCCTGACAATCAGCTGGCCGGACAAGCGCCCTTCTCCAGACTCCACCCAAACCCATGGCCCCGGCATCCAGCAAGCGTTCCCCTTGAAATAGTTTAGTAGCGTAACCTCGCCGAACTACCGGCATATCGTTGCGAGATCGTCCTCTCTATGGAGGTAGAGCCAAGGAACTGACTAATCTCTAATGTGAACCGCCGCCAGCCAACCCAGTACGGCAGTGTCGAAAAGATACCTATGGATGGAGAGCAAATCTTGCACTCTTTTGGACAAGACCAAATAACATGGCGGAGGAACTGGCGTGTAGATAACAGCGTTGCACCAAGCCCCTTGACCCTTCACTTGCTTGTACAGGATGCTTGTACTGTATCCGCAGATCTTGGTATCGTAATCTTGTCCAGATCTTGATCTTACCTGAGCTCCTCCTTGTCTTATCAGGGAGCTAGCATATCACAACCTTCGCTTTCGACAATGGCCAAAGCTCCAACCAACGAACCCCGCCTCCCACAGACCAATAGGCACGAGGCAGAATTGCTTACACTTCAGAAGGGTCGTCTATCTCACTACTGCATGGTACGGATCTACCGAAGGATTAAGGAATCAATGGTGGAGAAGAAAAAACACTCATCGTCCTTCTAAACTTTGTACCTTGACAAATTTAATTCTCACCTTCGGGACTGTCGTTCTTTCGTTGCAAGTGGAACAAGTTTTGGTGCTTGCTCAGACCTTTTTCCCCGTATGACGACTTAACTTCCACACCGAGCTTTTCTCGGTGACATCAGCTTTGTGGCACGTGACTTCGCGACAGCTCGCTTTGATCTCAAAGCCTTCCCGTCACGCCTCACGTCTTCTGCCTAACGCCGAAGCCGTTCAACTCCTCCTCCTACGATAAATCACCGAGGGCATGCCCCGGTGCCCATTCCTAGAGTCATCATGAAGTTCAACATCGAGTACGGCCTTCTCGGCTTCCCTATGGTTCCTCTTGCTCATTTTTTCTCAGTGACTTGCCGGTGCTATTCCCTTACCCCAGCATCTATCCAGGTACGCTCCAATACGCTGGTTCAAACAGCCACAATTGCTAACATTCGTGATTTATAGAGCAATATGCGTGAGTTTCGTATACTTGCATCTCTTGAATGGCGGGACAGGCTGACCATGGTATACTCCCAGCTACATGTGCGATCTCAAGAGTACTTCGTCCTACTCCTGCTTTCAAAGACACCAATCGCTAATCTTTTCTTCTCTCGTCAGAAACTCTTGACGCAGGTGGTCACTGTGTCCTGGAGATGCCTTCGGGAACCGGCAAGACCGTATCCTTGTTGTCGCTTATTGTTGCTTATCAACAATACATGCCTGAAAAGCGCAAACTAATCTACTGCTCCCGTATGTGGCTTGGCCACTCACGCTTTGCTATTGCTGACATGCGCCCTGATTAGGTACCATGTCCGAGATCGAGAAGGCACTGGTCGAGCTTCAGTCTCTCATGAAATACCGGGCAGAGCAGCTTGGTTACGAGGAAGAGTTCCGAGGCCTTGGCCTGACAAGTCGAAAGAACCTGTGTCTTCATCCTTCCGTAAAACGAGAGAAGAGCGGAGCTGTCGTTGATGCTCGCTGTCGAAGTCTCACAGCCGGCTTCATCAAGGAGAAGAAAGAACGGGGTGAGAGTGTGGATGTCTGTGTCTACCACGACGTATGTCTCGCAGCGATCCGGATCCTTTGCCTCTGCAATGTGCTGAGACACGATACAGAACCTCGACCTTCTTGAGCCTCATAACCTTATCCCCAACGGCGTCTGGTCCTTTGACGACATCATTCGGTATGGCGAGGAACACAAGCAGTGCCCCTACTTTACTGCGCGGCGCATGGTAAGCACCACTTGAGATCCACAGAGGTTGCGGTCAGGACTTAACAACATGTTAGATGCAATACTGCAACGTCGTCATCTTCTCCTACCACTACCTTCTTGACCCAAAGATTGCCGAGCGAGTGTCACGAGATTTCTCCAAGGATTGTATTGTCGTTTTTGACGAGGCTCACAACATCGACAACGTCTGCATCGAGTCTCTCAGTACAGACATCACAGAAGATTCCTTACGCAAGGCGACTCGAGGCGCCCAAAACCTTGAGAGCAGAATAGCGCAAATGCGCGATACAGATCAGGAGCAGCTGCAGAATGAATATCAGAAGCTCGTCCAGGGACTGCGTGACGCCGACGAAGCACGTCAAGAAGATGCGTTCATGGCAAATCCTGGTAAGCCTTGCCTTGTGGTGGTCAGCCTTGGGCAAACGTAATGTTGACCATATCGTAGCTCTTCCTGCAGATCTACTCCAAGAGGCCGTTCCAGGAAATATCAGAAGAGCGGAGCACTTTGTCGCCTTCCTCAAGAGATTCATCGAGTATCTGAAGGTATGTTCATTCATCCCATGCCACCAAAGAATGATGGAGCCTAACATTTGCACAGACACGGATGAAGGTCCGCCAAGTTATTTCAGAGACTCCGCCATCCTTCCTTGCTCATCTGAAGGAACATACCTTCATCGAGAAGAAGCCTCTTAGGTTCTGCGCCGAGCGACTAACATCGCTGGTGAGGACCCTTGAGCTCACCAACATCGAGGATTACCAACCACTCCAAGAGGTCGCAACATTTGCAACGCTTGTGGCAACGTATGAGAAGGGCTTCCTCCTCATTCTAGAGCCTTACGAATCAGACACGGCCGAAGTCCCCAACCCCATTCTTCATTTCACTTGCCTCGATGCCGCTATCGCCATCAAGCCCGTTTTCGACCGGTTTTACTCTGTCATTATTACATCTGGCACCATTTCTCCGCTGGAGATCTACCCCAAGATGCTTGATTTCTCTACAGTCATCCAAGAGTCTTACAGCATGACCCTCGCTCGAAGGTCTTTCTTGCCCATGATTGTTACAAGAGGCAGCGACCAAGCATCTGTATCGACAGGCTTTCAAGTTCGAAACGAGCCCAGTGTAGTTCGAAACTATGGCAATCTCTTAACAGAGTTTGCCAAGATCACCCCCGACGGCATGGTCGTCTTCTTTCCCTCGTACCTCTACATGGAGTCTATCATCAGCATGTGGCAAGGAATGGGTATCCTCGACGAAGTGTGGAAGTACAAGCTCATTCTAGTTGAGACGCCTGATGCCCAAGAGACCTCGCTCGCTTTGGAAACGTATCGCACGGCATGTTGCAACGGCAGGGGAGCGGTCTTGCTCTGCGTCGCGCGTGGAAAGGTTTCGGAGGGTATCGATTTCGACCATCAATACGGCCGTACTGTGCTGTGTATTGGAATTCCTTTCCAGTACACCGAGTCTCGAATTCTCAAGGCCAGATTGGAGTTTCTGAGAGAAACGTACCGCATCAAAGAGAACGACTTCCTCTCCTTCGATGCCATGCGACACGCGGCGCAGTGTCTCGGTCGAGTCTTGCGTGGAAAGGATGACTACGGAATCATGGTCCTCGCCGATCGTCGATTCCAGAAGAAACGAACCCAGCTGCCCAAGTGGATCAACCAAGGGCTCCAAGAAGCGGACGTCAACCTGAGCACCGATATGGCCGTCAGCAGCGCGAGGAGATTCTTGAGAACCATGGCGCAGCCTTTCCGAGCCAAGGACCAGGAGGGCATCAGCACCTGGGGCTACAAGGACCTGATGGAACACAAGGAGAAGATGGACCTGGAGAGGATCCAGGAGCTTGAGGAGGCGGCGCAAAATCCGCAGCCGGCAGCGCCGGACAACTTTGAATATGACGATGAGGAGCTAGACCAGGAGATGATGGAGATGGATGGTTTCTAGTCTTTTTTTTACACAATCGGTCCATTAAATCGACAAGGATAGAACGTCGAGGCAAAAGCATGTAAAATTGTATCATAGAATTAGCATAATCGAGCGTTCAATTAATGCCGTCTATGTATCCCTTCTATGATATGCTGTACCAGGTCTCAAGTAATGAAGTCTAAATAAAACAGTGAGATTCTTTGAGTAATTACCAGAACGCCGGATGCATCCTCCAATCGTACACGCCTTGCCAGTTAAAAGGGATATCATCAACACTCGACAGCCTCCAATACGCCATCTAATACACCAAAAGTCTCTTCGCAGCCTTGGTCGCCCTCATAGCGGGAAGGGTGTGAGCGCGGCCCGGCCTCCTCCCAATCTCGATGCAGAGCATGCGGATGAAGTCGTAGTTGGTCCAGTAGCTCGTGTGCGCGCTGAGCATGTTCAAGTACTGGATCTCCAGCGGCCCTCCTCCAGAGCGGAGGAACCAGTCGATTTGTCCATTGTCATTAAGTAAAAAGGCCTTTCTCTCGGCAATCTCCTCCCTCGTAAAATCGTGCACCTCCAGCTCAAGCTGAGACGGAAGCCGGATCGTCGAGGGCCGTTCGGGCTCCGGGGCGAGCGGGTTCGCTGCGGGAGCCATGCCTGGCACGACGTTGCGCATTGCAGCGCCGACAGACTTCCACAGAGAGCCTGCGATGCTAGGGATGTAAGCCGTCTTGAGGCTTGCCGCGTAGAGGGGATCGACGGCGCCGTTGAGGAAGTAAGCGATAGGGTCTTCCTTGGCGAGAATGTTGTAGATATTGTCAACGGCTAAGCAGCCGAAAGTACCAGCTTCTCCTACGACGTCCTTGGCCACGGTGTCACTTGAATCAGCTCCTGGCTTCATTCGACCATGACGAGGCATGAGCGTGCCACGCTCAAGGAGAAGGAAGAAGCCTGCAGGACTGCCTGCTAGGAATAGGTTCTTTGTGTCGAATTCGAAGAAGCGTGTCTCGGGCTCTTTGCGAGTCAAGTCGAGCCGGGGTACCGTGGTCGGCTGGTTGGACAGGATCTCAAGAGCCATGGCGCTTCCCAACGAGTGTCCGATAAGATGGACACGTCCTTTGTCGGCAAAGCCTGGATTGTTGCGGCACCATAGACGATAAACGCGGTTCGCTTCGGACACGAGCGCCTTGATCATCTTGCTCTTGTGGTGGGACATGTAGAAGGGGATGTCAAACATGACGTCCGATATCATGCTTCGGACCGCAGGAATAGTATCAGGTTCAATGTCCTTGAGCCCAAAACCTTCGGGGGTGTACTCTGCTTTGTCTTCCTCTCGCATTGGCCCACCGTCTTCAAAAGAGAGGCCCATTCTCCAATTCAGAGGTAGAATCATGAGTCCGTTCTGATCCTCACGGAGTACATGCTTGACAATGGGGCTCTGGAGTTCAATGTTGACGGCTCGCCGAAAGCCATTCATAGCATGAGTGAAGTGGAAACTTTCGACTCTCTCTGCAAATTTCTGTCCGACGCCATGGGCGACAAGAATCAGGTCGGTGACCTGTCCCCTCTCTTTCTCGGCCTTGCAAGCTGAGCACACGTCTTGACCGCTGCTCTCGTGTGACTCGTCGGCTGCGGAAGCGCCTGCTTTGCTCGGTGTCTGCTTCTTGTGGTGAAGACGCTCCCAAGCTGCACGGTCGAATCCTCTGACAACGGGGACTCCGACAGTGACGCCCTTCATGATCTTCAACACGGGCCGTCTTCCGTAGTAAGCCGAGGGCTTCAGACTCGGCTTCATGAGGAATGCCTTGGTGGCATTCTTGTATAAGACGTGATAGTTTGAGAAAGGTCGTGTTGGGGTTTGAAACTCCCCCGAGGCTCTCTTATTCGCAGAAGCTGTCTCGATGGTCCCTTCAGCAGCAGCCTCGCCACGAAAGCAGCGAGCCGCACAGAATGGGTCTGTTGGTATGGCTGGCTCCGGGAAGTCATCTGCAGAGCCCATCTCCGATTCCTTAGGCCAAAGTCTGTGAGAGACCTTTTCCTCACCCAAGGGCCCGACATCGGTGGCGCATCGTAATTCGTCGCTCCAAGTCTCTGTCCACGGTCGAAGTTCATGGTAGCCGGCCTCTAGTTGGTTCGCCACAATGGGTGGAATTGGAAGCATCGTATCCCTACGTCAGGTCAGTGAGCGGCCACTTCAAGTTCAAGCCTGAAGAACCTACCTGTAAAACCATGTTGCTCGAGCTACAACAGCAACATCATTAACAGGAGACCAATATATTGGCTTCATCTGGAGCATCGGTAGCGTGACCATGTGTAGTCTCGATAATCCAACCGCAACTTCGGCAACAGTGGGTCGATAATCTTCTTCCACCAACTTGTCATCCTGATCTGCGATTTGTGTTGCATCATCCAGTTGAGTTGCCCGTTCAACTTGGCCCAGAGGCCGAGCAACATCTCGTAGTGGGCCACCGGCCTGGGGCAAGGGGATAGAGCTGGGCTCGGATTGTGTTTCGGGGCTACCAACTCGTACAAAAGGCTTCCCAGATATTCCATCGTCCAGTATCGGCGGGCGTGCTGGACTGCCAACGGGCGTCTGGGATCGAGGGGTCTGGCTCTTGGCTTGCGATGTCGAAAGACTATTAGCTCTCGCCCTCGTTTCGCCGATGGTAGATCGACGTTTGGAGCTGCGAGGTTCTGCTGTTGTCTTCGAAATGCGTGCAATCGGGTGGCTCGTACTGGTTGTAGAGGCGGTTCCTGGTCGACTAGAGGGCATATACACTGACGGCCGAGCCTCGATCCCATTGCTTGCCTGCTCTCTCAGACGGCCAAGCGCAAGAACAACCTGATGCGTGACTTGATCAACGTTCAAGGCAAGGGTTCGCCTCCGGACCAAGGAGCAAAAGGTTCTTTCAAGCTCTTCAGAAACATCGAGCACCAGCTCGGAACAGCAGGCGGGCGCAGGTGTGGTAGGCAGGACATGGCCAGCGGGGGCCGCTACATCCTGTGGCTGGTATCCTCGGCGATGTCTTTCCCAGTGTTTCGAGGTTATGGCTTGGATGAGCGAGGCCAGTCTGTTCGCATCAAACTGAGATGAACGACCTTGGTCTTTCAATTCATCTTGGTGAGCTCGCCTGTCGCCCTCGGACACGAGACTCAGCCAAGCCTTCTCAAGGGCATTATTGTCTCCCCGGGCAAAGGGACGTACTTGGCCCTTGCTTGTCTTTGCATCGGTACTAACGGTCGAGGACGTCGAAAGGGGATCGTCGATGGGGATGATGGACGAATAAAAGAACTGGGCCTCGACTGGAGGGACGTCGTCTGCTCGCCGAACGCGGGTGACAGGAGCCAGGCGGCACTTGGCCCCATATGTATGGTCGTCGCCTGCCATGACGGCGGTCGCTGCGTGTACAGCTCAGTCAGTAGGCAAGGAACTGCACAGCAAAGAAAACCAGCTGCAGGGTCTCGATCGCAACGAAGGGGTCAGGTCAGACCTCTCGAGCTCGGGGCTGGTGTATGTGGCTCGGCTCGAAGTCGGCCAGGCCATAGAGAGGCAGGTCGGCGAAGAGACTCGTGGCTTGCCGTCCACGAAGTCAAGTGGTGAAACAAGAAGTGCACGGGAAGTAGACGGAGGGAGGCGGAAGCCTGCGACGGTGCTTCACCGACCTCCGATCAAGGCCGCGCGCGATGAATGACGTGGGAATGGAATGCGCTGGACAGCGTGGGCCACCATAAAGTAGGTACCTACCTAAGTACCCATATCCCGTCGGGATGGACCTATAGGTACCTTAGGTATCTTTACGCTTATCTTAGCGAGAACTTGTACCTCTTGCCAGCATAAAGAAACGTTTAGTTACTGTTTTAGAGATACGTATCACTACGGCGGGAGGTCATTAATTTCGCCTGGCTTGGAGTCACCTCCACTATCAACATCTCGTCCTAAGAGTTATATGATATTCAACGCAAGGGCATAAAGGCTATGAAAATCTTGGATCACACTTGGCTATACTATATATTTCCTTCCAAGCTTTGTTAATTATTGCCCGCCTTATAATGGAGATCGCAACTGATCAAGGTGGCTCATTACTATTTGACTGTAAGTGACGCGGAATTTCTGTCCGGCCATCTGTAAGCATCACATGCCACGTAGATCAGCATGTCACTAAACACCAAACATGTCATAATAGCACTCGCTTGAACTATCTGAAGCTTGACATACCTCGCAGCTTCCTGAGGGAATGTCTAGAACAATCTTTACGAGAGAGATGCTGCTAAACTGTCTCGGAACATGTTCCTGATCAAGCAGAAAGCCAGGGCCGTACAGCAAATGTGACACGACTATCGTCGTAGATTCACTTCAATCGTCACATCTGATAACCATCTAATCTCCCAGGCCGGTAGTTCCAGGCGACCAATTCATGGGCTCGTTGTTAATCGCAGATCTTCTCCCAGGGCATGTCTCTGCTGGTCCTTTGCCCCAGATCTGCATCGGTGTTTCATCCCGTACTCAGTCGTCTCACAAAGTTCCTTCCAGGTACCAGGAGATGTAGCATCGGCGAGAGCCTCCCCAACTGACCCACCGTCGAGATACCGTACGCCTGCTTCTGGCTGTACGCAAATGACAGGGCCAATGATTCGCGCGTGGCTCCTTACTTGTGGACCTCGGCTCGCATCGCATGCAATGCCAAAGTAAACGTGCCCTGATTCGCCGATCATGGAGTAGATCCGCACAGATCCACCCCTTGAAGAGTTCATCCGCATAAGTAGTATGCCGAATGCAAAACCTTATCGCCATACTTCTCCCTGGATGTGCAGCTTCTCGCAGCAAGATATCACACTTACGACAAGTTTCTCAACTAAATGTAGTTCTTAACTATCTCCAAGTCAATGCAATCGATGAGTTAGGACATCGTAAATGGTGTCGGCGAGGGCTGTTGATATGCCAGCATCTGCTGCTCGCATGCGGAAAGGCGTAGAGTAAGTCACACCGAAAGCAATCCAAGTCTGCTGTTCCAGACAACTCGGGTTGTTCTCGACACATCCTTGGCGGTCGTTGTTTTCATGTGATATAATACCCTGGCAAGAAATCGATGCTGTTGGTAACCCAACATAGCTCGGTAACTCATTTGTAGCCCGCCCAGAATCGGAATACAGCCGGCTCGGCCTTCCGGACCTGCCAAATATGGATGCAACTGATTCATGGATCGGTAAGGAACATTGGTATGCATGCTGGAACAACTTGAGTTAGCAAATCTCAACATCCAGCACGACGCCAAACCAAAGCTCAACGGGTTAGTCTACCTTGAATACGCCTTGAACAGGGTTCATGCCTTCTCCCGCATCGTAAATATCCCAAGGGCCAACACTGAGGCTAAGAGAAAGGGTAGAACCCGTTCCTCGCACTTGGGTGTCCTGACACCGATCGCTACGGAAAATGCAGTACAAAAGTGATGCCCAGGGTGTAAACAATCACCACAAGGAGGCATAGCGTTAACTAGCCAAGAAGGCTACACGGCACGGCGAGGATCCGAGTCAGATGGCTCTGGGTGGTTGACGAGGCTTAGGCTTGTGAAACCCGCGCCTTGGAGGTTGAGGGTGCCGATGTCAAATCGTTTCGAACAGCCGTCTTCCATATGCCTGTTCAACCATCAGCTTTAATCCATGTATCTGTTATAACAAGAACGGCCTTATACTAACCTTCTGAGCGTGTCTTTGCGAGCAAAGAGGCGCCCACAGTAGTCGCACTTGTGGTTTCGCTCCTTCATGTGGACACTTTGATGGTGCCGTTGAAGATCGGTTTTCCGCACAAACTTCTTGGTACATCCGTCGACCGTACAGGGGAAAGGATATTCGCGCTTCTCGTCGTGGGTTTCCAGATGTGACTTGTAGTTGTAGCTGCGACTGAAGAACTTCCCACACCCCTTCACTTCGCACTGAAAGTTCGCTTCCTCCTTTGACGTGTGTTTCCGTGTCGGCCTTTTCACCTTGCTCGCCTTCAGCAACCGCCTGTCCTGGCCAAAGTCCGGTGTTTGGGCCTGCGTGTTCGAATAGAACTGAGACACTTCATATTCCTGTTTAGGCCAGGTCGTCGCAGCACCCGCGCTCACGTGCGCCTGAAGATTCGGAGCAAAGGGGGAACCATCAGTATGATACGCCGCACCGGTTGGGCCAGGAGCCGAATAGGATTGTACTTCATAGCCCTGGCCGTAATTACTAACAGAGCCCTCCATCCGGAATCTGGGGTTGGACGGGTCTTGCAAGTATCCAAAAGATGGCCTTGAGGTCATCGCTGGCGGTCGGCCAGACTGGCTGGTCGATGGTGGTAGCGAGGGCTGATGGACTGAGGGATTTCTGTTTGTTGACGTGTAAGCGTCGTGGGTTTGATACGGAGCGGGCAGGCAGGTTTCGTATGTCGCAAAGGTGCCAAAGTCAGGACTTAAGGCATCAGATTCCACTGAACTTGAAGGCGCCGATGTCGTGGCCGCCACCAAGCCGCCCGACGTAACCCAGCCGTGGTCCATGGGAGGAGGTGATAGAAGCTCAGTGCTGGAATCCAAGAACCAGCGAGGGTTGTAGCAAGTCGAAGCTAAATCGGAAGATGATTGAAGATCTGTTGTTGAAACAACTCGCTGAAGCGGGGTATGGTAGCCAGGCGCAAGTCCTTCCGAAGGGCTGGATGTGTCAGAACTGGATGAGCTAAGCTCAAAGAACTGCGGATGCTGTGATGCTGGAGAGTTAGATGCCGAGGGGGGTGTAAGGTACATATTGAGGTTGTTGAATGACGCGGGGCCAGGGTTGGAAGTCGAGGGTAGGCCGGGGCCTCACGAGCCATACACGTTCAGCAAGTAATGAACCCGAGCAAATGACAAGATCGCAAACGCCGGATAGACTACTGTAAAGAAGAGAGTTTTATCGGCCAACTTGGAAGCCCCATGATGGGCGGGGAGTTGGATAAATATGGGAATGCACAACCAACACCAGGAGTCCAAGGTAACAGAGGCATAGGGTGGCGACAGAAGCAAAGATCAACCAAAGCGAGCAATGTACAGGGAATATCAATTACGGAGCAATCCGTTTGACGAACCGTCGATGAGTTAAACACAGACGAGGATGGTCGAAGGATCAGACTCCGCCTACATGGGGGCCGAAAAAACAGGCAGGACGGTGGGGAGACGTTTTGGCGTTCGCGGACACTGGGACGACTGGGAAGGTGTCGCGAAGCGGGCGACGGGGCCGAGGAGGAGAACGAAATGAGGCCTAGGCAAGGATTGCGTTCGACAACCATGGGGCTGGGCCATCTTAGTCTTGACAGATCTCGCGGATGGTTTGAGCGAGATAACAGTGTAGCTAGTGCCGTTTCCTGTCACTCGTCGAGTCTGGTCTGGTCCAACTGGGGTGTACCTAGGCGGGATTGCGACAGTTAGATGCCCAGAATAGAGCCTATGACCAACTTGGTGTGAGCCAAGGTATAAAGGGCCGCGTTCCGTAGAGACAAAGGTTCCTAAGAAGAAGAGAAGCATTGGACGAAGAGGACAGCAGGGTTTGGGTCGACCAAGGTTCAGCAATGTTGCAACAAGATGAGAGAAAGCAAGAGCAAGCTCGGGATGTGATGAAAGCCCAGGATCCAGACAAGAACAATCTTCATGGTTCCTGTGAGAGTGATGCCATCGTCCCATCGTGAAGCAGAAGGGTTCCCCACCTCGAAGAACCAACACACTCACTCTCACTCAGAAGGGTCCGGGCATGCACGCACAGCCCCCGGATGGTCCATGCTCTTTTGAGAACCTACCACCGTACATAAGGGCGGGTGGACGAGCATGCGGACTGGCTAAGTACGCGTGCCTGTTAGTCGGGATCTCTGAGCGGTTGCAATTGCGTTTAAAGCGCGCGTATCGCAAGGATCCCCGTGTGGGCAGGTCGCCCGACAGACACTTTGATGGAACGAGAAAAAGCTGAACGATGGCATCAGATCCGCTGCTGCCCCCAACAGTAATAGTTCACAGGCCCTCATGCCACAGATGGACTTCTGCCAGGAACCACTTGGACCTTGCGCTGGCGGGGTTCATCGGGCTGGAGGTGTTCGAGCCAACCGGCATGCTTCGATCAACCCACGGATCGCTGACAAGCTGTCATCCTGGGAACAAGGCAAGGGCCTTGGTTCCCTCGCCTCGGAGCAGGGAGACAACGGATCAGGTGTTGCGACTCGTGCGAGTCCGGGCCAGTGCAGGCCAGGGGATGGTAAAGCCAAGACCAAAGCCGGGCTAGATCCGAAAGGCCGATACGATACGGTACGGCGAAGATGTTCAGGGCCAAGGAGACCGAGAGGATAATAGGAGAAGGGGCCCTGGTCGTGCCGGTGAGCAGGTTGCAGTCAGGACAGGGCCGTTACTCCGGTCTGGAGATGTATGTATCCATCCTTACCTGCCTACGGAATAACTAAGACTGGAAGCGGGCGAAGCTTAGGCTGCCAGGAACTTTGGGAGGGGGTGATGTAACACAGGGACAGTGTTGACACCTGTACCAGCACGGACCTGGTGCCTTGTTCTCAACCGCTATTTGAAGACCTTAGCGAGGAGGGGGAACTAGGATGGACTGAGCATGCGCGGCTGTCTACAGTGCGTAATATTTCCCCCGAAGTGGAAGCAGACTTTGGCGTTCCTGGCTCCAACGGCCGGCGGCGCCCCGCAAGCGCCCGGCTTCAATAATGTTTGTCTTCTTACTCGGTACGGATGCTAGCACTACCTACGTGCAAATTCCCCAAGTCTAATACGGAGTTGGTGCTCTCGATACGACCTCAGAGTCCGGCACTATCGCCTGCGGCCCTGCGCTACGGAACGGCTTCAAGTCCCCGGAGCCTTACGCAGGAATACGTAGCCCTATGGCGTCGGCCCGGTCCTTCAGAATCTTTCTTTTAACTTTGCAACTGTGCATGATGCCTTGCAGGCGCTCGCGTCCCCGGCTAAGGCACCCTCATCTCCTACGGAGAAATTCACTGTCACCTTCACCTTACGTGTGCTCAACATGCAACTGCACTCGTCCTTCTTCTTTCTCACAGTTCTTTTGCTCGCCTGACTATAGCCTCCACTGACCTACGACCTACGAGGTAAAGTTCGCGAGAGGTTTGCCCAACTGGGCGAAGCCAAGCTCTCCACGTCCGGGGTCCCTTGATGACAGCTTATTGGAATTTAGGCGCACCAGGTTTTGCCGCCGGGAAGCCAGAGCCCCGACAAGAGGCTCACAAGAGGGCAGATACGCAGAGTCTTTCATTCATGGATTCACTAGATGCCATCCAGGTTGTTTCGTTTTGCACGCATATTCATTGGCCACGAGCCAGGGTAAGGTTCTTGAGTCTAATGACCCTGGACGGCTCGCGGCTTGTACAGATACTCCTCCTTGAGATGAGATACTCCGTACTTGAGCTCATCATCTGTGAACCGGTCACGGAGCCCTCCAGCCGCCTCTTCGATCCGTGCGGGATTGTTCGTATCCAGGATCGGGGCCCGCATCCCTTGTGCGGCACCCACGCGGTCGAGAGCACCGCCATGCTCAACGCGTCCCACGGCCTCACTACGGATGCTCGCTGACGCGTTTTATTTTGCCCGTGTCCCAGGCCCAGGCAGGGGATGATGCCCACGCCTGTGGCCTTGCAGAAAGGAATCATCTCCCTCGCTTCCTCTCGGTAGACCAAGCTGTACAAGTTCTACATCGAAATGAACTTGTTCCGTCCTTTGAACTCTGCGGTATACTACAGCCGGGCGAACTACTACATCCACATGGAACTAGCTCCTACGTACCGCACCTTGCCAGACAAGACCACGTCGTATACTATGTAGCAGCGCCCGCATAATCTCTGGGGGTGTTTCCCCGGTCCAGGCGATAGATCTGGAGGACATCTACTCCGTAACAGCAGAAGACATCAGCCACCGTCGTTGGTCTGGGCTCTCGGCCGAGCTATGTTGCAAAAAGGATCCCAAACCCGCAATCCCCGACTGCCAAGCTCACGAGCGGCTCTTCTCAGCCAAGGCTCGAGAGCCGAGACTCAGACAAGTGGAGCAGGATGGGACAGGGGAAAGAGAGGTGCAAGACTTCTCCATCCCCCTGTTACTGTCACCTGCAGAAGTTTCTGCTTTCGGAATGCCATGGGCCGTGGTGAAAGTGACAGCCATTGCGGTTCCACTCAGACCGTCAACGTTGGATCCTGGATGCCTACCAGGATTCCATTGCCCACCACATTTAGTGACCAAAAGACTCTTGGCGATATGATTCACAGCAGTCAAAATGCGTTATGACAGTCGGAGAGGTTCACACGTCTTTGCTTGTCAATATAGTTGATACCGAGACGTCTCAAGCATCCACCGAAAGCATCAAGGAGGTGCTTCCTCAAGAGACCCATCTGGTTCACCATCACTTTAGTTCCCCCGCCATCAGCAAAAGGAAAGTAATGCTTGCTGAGGATTACCACCTTGCTGCGAGGAATGTCGAACTTTTTGAGGGCTTTGCCGGCAATCTCTTTGGAAGCGCCGTTCGAGTAGAAATCCGCTGTGTCCCAAGTGTTGATTCCTACGTAGTATGTCATACACCTTCTTGAGCAGCTCGAGTCCTTCCTCCTCGTCAAGGGTTCGCGGAGATCCCTCCCATTCGGAACTCCCAAAAACCATGCATCCCATGATGATCTTGGAGATCTCAAGGCCGCTTTCGCCTAGTCTAACAGTTCACGGTTAGCATTGAGATGCAGTCACCGGAATAGGAAAGCTGCCCGCCTTGTGTGTTCCATCTTGGTCTGTGTAATGGAGCCCCTGCCAGCTGTTTATCCTGCAGCCTAGAGATGGCGCTTTGTATCCGAGAGATGCAACCAAGTTGAAGGTCTCCTACTGTTCTCTATATAGACCCTATCCCACATGCTTCACTTATAAATTAGCAGAGACCACAACGGAATGTCTTTCTCGGTGGCAGCCCGCCAAATATCCGAAAGCACAAACAGCTATTGATATCGGCTTCGAAGCCCAGGAAGCCAGGAAGCCAAGGCTAAGAAACTAAGATGAGACACATCTAGCCACTGGAAGCGCAACCTGTGATTGTCCTAATGCTTCCAACGCTGCCATCCCAGCTGTCTGCAAAATGGGTACAATTTGAGCCTTGTATATGTGTACCCATGCATCACCTTGACTTCATCCCATGCTTTAACCATTTGTTGATCTCGCTATTAGCACTACATACTTGTGATACTTCGAGATACTCTTCTCACCGAGCAAGGCCCGACTTGAGAAGAGAAAACAGCCCTGCCGCTCAACGGCCGGAGAGCAGACACGCAGATTCACCGGCTTGCTGAGTGCCGCCTGGTGCATGTCGGGAATACTTCTCAGCTCAATACACAGGAGCGGGTTACAATGAATGCGTTCAGCGCTGTCTCCAAGCATCTTCTAACTCTGCAATACGTGCAACTTCCTTCTCAAGCAAATCCTTTCGCTAGAGACCAGAAGTTATCCATCTTGGTGCGAGCGAGTGCCTCTCTCGCCTCTGCGTCCGTCTCGCACACTTTACTTCCCCACTTCCTGAATGCTCGCGCCTTTTGCTCACCCTCAAAGACCAGCTTGCACTCGTTCATCGACATGTCCTTGAGTTCGCCATTGTCCTTTTCGGCAAGAAGCCAGTCGCGTGTGGTCGCCTGCTTTCCATCCCGGTCCCTTGATGGTGAATTTTCGGTCCAGTCTATGCGGTTAAGCATAAGCTTCTTGTACTTCTTGATACTCCATTCTCCTCCCTCCACGATAACCAGGTTGAACTTGGGATGCATAACGCATATTCCCGTAAGCGCCAACTGCTCAGAGTTGACACCAATCTTGTATCGGTGCTGTCCGTTGGCCAGACTTCCGATCTTGAACACCAGGATGTGAATTCCTTTCTCTGCATCCTTCTGTTGGTTGGTGGCCAACTTTTCATGTTTTTGATCCTTTGTGAGCTTCCTCTCCTCATTGGATTCGACATGCTGATGATGGCGCTCTGCAATTTCGCGATTTACTCGTGCCTCGACGGCAGTAGGATCCTTCACAGCAGCTAAAAATGATGTTAGTATAGGAACGGTGACCAGAAGATGACAAACAAGAGGGGTTACTTACCATCACCAAGAACTCGCATCAGGTTGCCCTTCTTCACCTTGGGTGGAGGCGCTGGTACTAATCCAAGGCGAATCTTGGCTTGCATCTCCTTCAGCTCCGCCATTCTGCGCTGCCGTCGGAGTTTTGCCTGTTCTCTAGATGTCAAGAACATGGGCTTCGCAGCCGGGATATGCCTGTCTTGCGGTGGCTCAAGAGCAACTGGATGCTGGATATACTCGGTAATGATGCTGTCTGGTGTGGTGAATTTGAGTTTCGAGGAATCATCTATAACATTGTAACTTCCGCCGTCGACAAGTCCTTCATCCCACCATTCCATTTCCGGAGGTGCGTCCACCACAAAATTTCGCTCAACGTCGAGGTCGTCGTCAATACCGGCCTTTCGAGTTTGCTCTGCGATTCGCTTCTTCATCGCCTCGAGGGCAGCCTGTCGGCGCAGGGCATTGGCTTGGGCAATGTATTTACCCTTTTGGTTGAAGACCAGCGACCGAGACTGGCGTGCTTTTCCGCTGCCGCCTGGTTGTGCTGCCGGATTGGGGTCGTAGTAAGGGTTCGCGCCGCCTTGTCTGTCGATAGGACTTGGCTTGAATCCATCTTGTGCTCGAGACTTATCCGATCGTGCGCTCGAAGGTGTAGGTGTCGAATCTTTCGACTTGTTGGGGACTTTGAATGATCCAAGATCTTCCAAGGCAGGGTGGAGGCCAACGTTTAAGCCGCCCTTCGCTTTACTTGTTCCGATTGCTGCAGCAACACGGGCCTTGAGCGCAGCCATCCTATCGGCAGCGGATTCGGACTTTTGCACTCGTGCTGAGGTGTCGTGACGCGGCCCGAGGCCGGGCGACTGGCTCTTGCGGTCCATGATTTGATTGAGCTGCGTCACTGGGCGATATTCGATGGTATTGTCTGATCTTGTTGCAGGTACTGTAGCCCCTCGATGTCGCAGCTGTGCTGGGTCTTGAATTTAAGCGATTGAACAGGTTTGCTTGTTCGGTCAACGATTCGTTGGCATTCGATGGCAGCTCTAAATACAGGCTGGCGATCGTATGATGGGCGACGATGCGCACGGAATGGGCAACTCAGAGGAATGATGCAAATGATGAACTAAGGCAAGAGACACCTGAGTCGCGGCGCGACGCTATGCATGGCATGGGGATCGATCAGCCTAAAATTCTGCCACGCCGCACCGCCAAAAATTTGTTCACAATCGAGCTTCCCCCACCACTGTGACCTTCACTTTGCCGCATGCTGTACCGGGAATGGATTCTATCAGTTAACCCGGAGACGTCGCTGAATCGCCAATTCTTTGCGCTCAATAGAGCGGCAGTAGCGTCACCATGAACATCGCCCAACCCATCCCCTCTGCGGTGGAGAGCGTCGAGTTCACATTCCTGTCCCCAAAGGAAATTCGATCCATCTCGGTGAAGCGAATCGAGAACGACAGCACCTTCGACAACCTCCTCAATCCAGTGCCGGGTGGTTTGTACGATCCTGCCCTCGGTTCTTGGGGTGATGCGCCGTAAGTCTTGGCCCAATTCATCGGAAAACTCAACCAAGGCAGGCTCTTACAGTCGGATCACAGATGCACAACTTGTAATCTGAACCAGGCTACGTGCCCCGGCCACGCCGGTCACATTCAGCTCCCAGTCCCAGTCTATCACCCGGTGTTTATGGACCAGGCCTATCGACTATTAAAGTCGACTTGCGTTTACTGCAAAGGTTTTCGACTCCCTCAAAAGGACCTGCACAAATATGTGTGCAAGCTGAAGCTCCTCCAACATGGTCTGATTCAGGAAGCCCACACTGTCGGCGTCATTGGCGAAAACGATCTGGCCATCGAGCTGGGAGACTTTTCCGAGCTGGAGAGCGAGGCAGAGGAGGAAGGCGATAGCAGCTCCATCGATAACGTAACTCGCGCGAGAGACAAATACGTCGAAAAATGCCTCCGTGGTATCAAGGTCAAGCGAGGCGACGCGAAACGAGGAAAGCATGAAGGTGCAAGCGAGATGCGACGCGAAGTCGTCAAGGAGTTTCTTGCCGAAATCACCAAGAGGAGGATATGCGCCAGCTGTGGCGGTATCTCGCCATCATATCGCAAAGATCGATTCGTCAAGGTTTTTGAGAAGTCATTGTCAGACAAGGAGAAGGCCAAGATGGCCCAGAAGAACTTCAAGCAGGCCGATGCCATGGCTAGGGTTCAGCAAGCTACAACAAAACAGAACCCCAGTGGCTATTCATCCGATGAGGGTGTTGCAGATGTAGGCTCTCCAACTCGCGAGAAGTCCCCGGCTGAGGCAGATGGTGCCGACGAAGATGTCGACATGCCAGATGCCAACACCGCGGCCGCTTCTGTTCCCCAGAGATACATCAGCGCGATGGAAGTTCGAGCACGCCTGAACGAGCTTTTCACCAAGGAACAAGAGCTACTGTCCCTCTTGTACAACGCGAAGCCCCCGACTCGAAGCTCTGTAAAGGTCAATCCGGACATGTTCTTCATGACAGTCGTCCTAGTTCCTCCCAACCGGTACCGTCCAGAGGCCCGCACCGGCGAGTCTCAAATATCCGAGGCTCAACAGAACTCGCTATACAAGAATATCCTCAGAGGCTGCGGAAGGATTGCCCAACTGCATGCGTATCTTAAAGAAGAGCGGGCAGATGTTAACCAACTACATCAAGCCTGGACGGAATTACAAGAGTCAGTCAATGCCCTCATCGACAAGGACAAGAACCCTGTTCAGGGTGCTGCAGCAAAGCGCAACGAGGACGGTATCAAACAGAAGCTCGAGAAGAAGGAGGGTCTCTTCCGAAAGAACATGATGGGCAAGCGAGTCAACTACGCCGCCCGAAGTGTCATTTCTCCCGATCCCAACATCGAGACCAACGAAATCGGTGTTCCTCCTGTCTTCGCAAAGAAGCTGACATACCCCGAGCCCGTGACAAGCCACAACTTCAGGGACATGCAACAAGCTGTCATCAATGGCGTCGATAAGTGGCCCGGTGCTTTCGCAATCGAGAATGAGAACGGCCAGATAGTCAATCTTCGAAACAAATCTGCCGACGACCGCGTGTCTCTGGCTAACCAGTTGCTCGCTCCCACAAGCAGCAATGCTGCCCGAACGAGGAACAAGAAGGTCTACCGCCATCTTACCAACGGTGATGTCGTCTTGATGAACCGCCAGCCGACTCTGCACAAACCGTCTATCATGGGTCATCGAGTACGAGTCCTTCCGGGCGAGAAGACACTTCGAATGCACTACGCCAACTGCAACACATACAACGCCGATTTTGATGGTGATGAAATGAACATGCATTTCCCCCAGAACGAAGTCGCCCGAGCAGAAGCCCTGCAGATCGCCGACACTGACCATCAATATCTCTCTGGCACCGCCGGCAAACCACTTCGAGGTCTCATCCAGGATCACATTTCCGTTTCCGTGGCCCTTTGTAATCGTGACACATTCTTCAGCAAAGGCGACTACCAGCAGCTCGTGTACAACGCTCTGCGTCCTGAAAGCGGCCACATCGTCGGCGAAAGGATTGAGCTTGTTACTCCGGCAGTTATCCGCCCAGTTGCCAGATGGACCGGCAAACAAGTTATCACCACTATCCTCAAGAACATGCAGCCTCCCAACTGCGGTGGGCTGTGCATGACGGCAGAGACTCAGATCAAAGCCAGTCAGTGGGGCAATGGCTCAGAAGAGGGTCTGGTCCTATTCCAAGATGGCGAATTCATCACCGGAATTTTGGACAAGTCTCAGATCGGTCCTAGCTCGGGTGGCATCATCCACGCTGTTCATGAAATCTACGGACCAGCTATTGCAGGCAAGCTCTTGAGTAGTCTCGGCAGGTTGTTGACGAGGTACCTCAATATGCGAGCTTTCTCTTGCGGTATGGACGATCTAAGACTCACGCCTGAGGGAGAACGAGCCAGACGAGAAGCACTCGTACCCGCCGAGTCGGTTGGTCTCGATGTCGCCTCTTCGTACGTGTCTCTCGAACAGAACCCCGGTCCCAGGGACCCCTTGCTTCTAGAGCGCCTCGAGGAAGTTCTCCGCGACGACAGTAAACAGGAGGGCCTCGATCTTCTGATGAAGGAGGGCCTCAGTAGTATCACTGATAAAATCCAGACAGCGTGTGTTCCTAACGGTCTAGAGAAGCCATTCCCCAAGAATCAGATGCAAGCAATGACAACATCTGGTGCAAAGGGTTCCAGGGTCAACGCTTCCCTAATTTCCTGCAATCTTGGTCAGCAGGTCCTGGAAGGCCGGCGTGTGCCGATCATGGTCAGCGGCAAGTCATTGCCGTGCTTTAATCCGTTCGAGACTCATGCCCGAGCCGGTGGCTACATTGTGCAACGTTTCCTTACGGGCATTCGGCCTCAGGAGTACTATTTTCATCATATGGCCGGCAGAGAAGGTTTGATCGATACCGCTGTCAAGACATCTCGATCTGGTTACCTGCAGAGATGTGTTATCAAGGGTATGGAAGGCCTGACCGTTGCGTACGATACGACCGTGCGCGACGCAGATGGCTCCATGATTCAGTTCTTGTACGGCGAGGATGGTCTCGACGTGACGAAGCAAAAGTACTTGACCGATTTCAGTTTCATCCTCCAGAACGTCACCTCGGAGGCCGCTCAGCTCAGATACGATCCCAGCATCGGAGAGCGTCTGGGAATGCACCGTGAATCCATCGCCAAGTACATGAAGAAGGCTGTCAAGCACACCAAGGTTCATGACCCCAAGGCTCAAGAGCCGCTCTCCGGTCTGTTCAACCCTGCCACCACCGCTTTCGCTACATCAGAGACCTTCTACCAGGCCATGACCTCGTACCTCAAGGACAACAAGGATGGTCTCATCCGGGACAAGTCGGACAAGAAGAAGCTCGCCCTCTCACGTGTGAGCCTCAACCGGAAGAACGCGGAGATGCTTTTCGCAATGAAGTATCTACGTTCTCTTGTCGAGCCTGGAGAGGCCGTCGGTATCGTGGCGGGCCAGTCTGTCGGTGAGCCTTCGACGCAGATGACGCTGAACACGTTCCATTTGGCTGGTCACTCGGCCAAGAACGTCACGCTGGGTATTCCACGACTACGAGAAATTCTCATGACTGCGAGCGATAATATTTCCACACCAGCCATGTCTCTTTATCCGATCGATGAGATGTCTACGGAGGACGCCGAGGTCTTTTCCAAGTCTATCTCGGTGTTGCCGTTGGGCTACATCCTGGATGGGGTCACTGTCGAAGAGACGGTTGGGCGTGGTAAGCTCTACGGTTCGGCCAAGGTCTATCAGGTCGACCTTAAGTTCTTCCCCTCGGAGGAGTACACGAAGACGTACGCCATCAGCATATCAGATGTCATAGACGCCGTTGAGAGGAAGCTGCTCCACCGTCTTCTGGCTCTCGTGAAGAGGGACATCAAGAAGCGGCAGAATCAGACTACCATGGCCACGCCCGAGATTGGGGTAAAGGCTGGTGTTGTGGAAACGGCTGCACCCAATGCCGAGGCCGAAGGCAACCAGGATGAGGACGACGATGACGAAGGCGATGATGATGCGACCAACGCCAAGCAGCGGGCCAACCGGAGCGAGGCTGTTTCATACGGCCCCAACGATGATAATGATGACGCCGTTCAGCAGGAGATGGAGCAGGACGCCGCCGATGTCGATATTGACGACGAGGGCCTTGGGGGCAGCCCGGCCCAGGAGGCTGACGGTGAGGACGGGGAGGGCGGCGACGGTATCAACTGGTCAGCGAAGGCACGAACCGATCGCGTTCTTGAGGCGTATGCCGAGGTTACGGACTTCTCATTTGATGGGAAGCGTGGAGCTGAATGCAGCTTCACGCTTGAGTTCGAGTCAACAATTCCCAAGGTTCTCATGCTCAACCTTGTGCAAGACGCTGTGAAGAAGACGGTGATCCAGGAGATCTCGGGTGTGGGAGCCTGCACATTGGTTGAGGAGAAGGGCGCCAGGGTCATTCACACAGCAGGTGTGAACCTACAGGCGATGCAGAGGTACAGCGACTTCATCGACCCCCATCGCATCCAGACCAACGACGTGGCGGCCGTGCTCGCCATTTACGGTGTTGAGGCAGCTCGCAACAACATCGTGCAGGAACTGGCTGGCGTCTTCGGATCCCACGGCATCAAGGTGGACAACCGCCACCTGAACCTGATTGCGGACCACATGACAAGGAACGGCGGGTTCACGCCGTTTAACCGCATGGGTCTGAAGGGCAACGTCAGCCCGTTCACCAAGATGAGTTTCGAGACGACGCTGGCGTTCCTCAAGGATGCCGTGCTGGACGGTGACTGGGATGATCTCACGACGCCGAGCAGTCGGCTGGTGATGGGCAGGCTAGGAAAGGTGGGCACGGGAGGATTCGATGTTTTGGCGCAGCTTCCTACATATCATGTTGATTCTTTGGCGTAACTAGGTCTGTAAAAATGTAGATACGATCAATTCGTTTATTCGTACGAGACAATGTCCAAGCGCTTACTGTATCCATCACTCGTGCACCGTCAAGTCGCCTCCCACGGCCTCCACTCGACACGAAAGGTGAGCTTCAGGTAATGGATAAGCCACCTTCTAGGCGCCGGCCGCACTCTCTGCGCGTGTCTCACCCGTGATGAGATAAGGAACAACGGCAAGGATCAAACAGCACCTTGGAGGGAGATCTATATTCGACGTTGAAATCATGCAGATCAATATATACTACCTATGAGAACCTACCTAACCTTGCGGATTGCTGACATAGTAGGCATACATAGCCACAGATGGCTATAGTCGGGGCACTTGTAATACTCGGTTATGGCATGCCGACAATGTTTGCCCCACGCGACGCGAGCATGGCAAGGTAGGCAGGGCGTGTCAGTGTTGCGCGCGAGTGCGGCGCGTTAAGAAGTTCACGGTTTCACCAGGTACGGCGCAAGCACGGACATGAGATATTATATTGCAGGCATGTCACGATGAACGAAGTAGAATGTGATCATAGACCGGCGGTCAATTGCATGTGGCAGCTTTGTTGCTTGCCATTAGTGTACATCCCATCTGTATAATAAAGCATGTGTTCCTCGCAACGCCTTGGTTATCCCCTAAACCATGATATTCCATCGTCAAAGCAAAGTCGTAATCCTCCCAGTTACTCCCATATCGATCGCTTAGTTGCGCTCTCCTCGGAGGCGGCGGGCAAGCTGGATATCCTTGCTCTGGATGGTGACACGCTTGGCGTGGATGGCGCACAGGTTGGTGTCCTCAAAGAGGGAGACGAGGTAAGACTCGACGGACTCCTGAAGAGCACCGATGGCAGAGGACTGGAATCGGAGATCGGACTTGAAGTCCTGGGCAATCTCACGGACCTATTTGTATATTGTCAGTGGTGGTCGGATGTTTGTTGTGATGCAGTGTGTGCTTACCAGGCGCTGGAAGGGGAGCTTTCGGATGAGAAGCTCGGTCGACTTCTGGTATCGTCGGATCTCACGGAGAGCGACGGTACCGGGCTTGTAGCGGTGAGGCTTCTTGACACCTCCGGTGGATGGTGCAGACTTGCGGGCTGGAGTTGGTTGTCAGTATCGAATGTCGCCGTGATCAAAGACGCGTGTCGCGTCGAAGCGGAGGTAACTCACCAGCCTTGGAAGCCAGCTGCTTTCGGGGGGCCTTGCCACCAGTGGACTTTCGGGCGGTCTGCTTAGTGCGAGCCATTGTTGAAGGTTGTTGTGAAGATGTAGATGAAGTTGCCGATGGGAGAGATGATGGTTGTTGTTGTTGATTGTTGTGGGGGTGAAGGCTGAAGTGGGTGTGTGATGCAGGAGGAAAAGTCGGAAGAGAGGGCAGGCGGGGGGAATTGCTTTATACCTGTGGCTAGCAGGTTGCAAGTGCGGCGGCTGATCTGAGGCAGTGTGGACCGTGCGCCGCTGATTGGGTTGTTTTTTTTGCGATCACCCACTGAAAATGGGCCCAGCGATTCATGCCTGCCATTTTGGAAAATGCGCGACTGATTAAAAAAAAAAGGCTGCACGCGTGCTGAATTTCCATTGGCCAGAATA
Source organism: Fusarium buxicola (assembly GCA_014899095.1). NCBI lineage: Eukaryota > Fungi > Ascomycota > Sordariomycetes > Hypocreales > Nectriaceae > Fusarium > Fusarium buxicola. The sequence continues at coordinate 41,717 of JAAVUK010000226.1, forward strand.
TTCTCCCCGCGCCATCCTGCTTGGAACGCCCCACAGCAAGTCGCTCGCCCTTTGCACTGGGTTTGCAGGCAGCCAATGGCGAAATTGATGGGTAAGGTCGGGCAAGCAGTCAGGCAGGCAAGCAGTCTGGCACGGCACGGCATTTCATTTCTGGCGGGCGAGGCAAAGAGGAGCCGGGGAAACGGGCTGAAGCCGCTGAGATCCGGGGAACGTGTATCTTTACTACGTGCTGCGCTTTCTGTATGACTGTCTGTATACATGCTGTCGTATGGAGATGGCTTCCATCAGGCTGTAGCCCTGCGTAGCGGGCTTGATGCTGCTGTGCTTGTGTGGCTCCGCGTCCATTTTCGAATCCCTTCTGCGTGATGATGCTTCACGCTGTGTTGTGGCGAGGTCAGGGTAAAGATCAACTATCGTATCAGGCCAACCTAACCTGGCTCTGCCGTGTTTACGAGACTTGTCAATGAAGAGTAACAATACGTAATTAAATGATACGTGCGTTTCCCGGCATGGACCACTCCGTTGTTCTGGTATGACTGTGTCGGATGTGTGGCAAGATGATGAACGTGGAACAAAAAGCCATGTTCTCTTTCATGGATCTCATAGTTAATCGACTGCATCTCCGACAATAACGACACCGGAGCAAACAGTAGCCTCACAACTTCGCCACAACCCCTAGACGAATGAGTCACACGCACAGATACTAGACTTTACAAGCTCAACCGACTTTCTGGGGTATCGCCACCTGTCATTGCGGTTCATCACCTGGAATATGCTCTTGAGTGACATGACCCGACATCTACCCTAAGGTACAGAAACAGCCCAAATCTTGACACCTGCGGGTCAAGTGTTCCTGGGCGGGTGACTTAATTCTCATTGGTCCAGGAGGCTGGACTCTGGAGCGCCCCGCTTTCAAAAATCGACGCAGGCTGATTTTTTCATTCGTCGTGCACCATTTTTCGCGCGTGTGCCTGCTATGTATATCGCGTTTGACAAGGATTCAGATCAGGAAGTGGGCCCAGGACAACTGATCTGGAATATGGCCCACTCGTACTTAAGCTCGCTCGCTCCCGCTCTTCGTTACCACACCTCATACTCTACCACTTCATCCCATCAACCACTCTACATCAGCAACATATACACCAAGCGTGTATAACTTTATTACCTCACCAACACTTCCACCTCTCACCCATCACAATGACTGGACGTAAGTAACACCACCATTCCATCACAGAACATCACGTCGTCAGCACCGACGATCGCGTCGATGCCAGACGCGACGCGACGCGCCCCGAACAATTCCGTGCCTCGCATTCAAGCAACACCAAGCTAACGCATCACAATAGGCGGCAAGGGCGGCAAGGGTCTCGGCAAGGGCGGTGCCAAGCGCCACCGAAAGATTCTACGAGACAACATCCAGGGTATTACCAAGCCCGCCATCCGACGTCTCGCTCGTCGAGGTGGTGTCAAGCGTATCTCTGCCAGTATGCCTGCTCTGACATTCGCGCGCATACATGACCATGGCTAACCAGCAAACCAACAGTGATATACGAGGAGACCCGTGGTGTTCTCAAGACCTTCCTCGAAGGCGTTATCCGTGACGCAGTCACCTACACCGAGCACGCCAAGCGAAAGACCGTCACATCGCTCGACGTCGTCTACGCGCTCAAGCGACAAGGCCGCACCCTCTACGGTTTCGGTGGTTAAGCGTTTTATATTTTACATGTCTGTTACGAATCTTTGCCGTCTGCAGCTGCCGTCGCGCAGGGTCATGTAGGGTGTTCATGATGACAAATGGGTCTGGTCTTTGTTTTTGGGTGTTATGTATCATAAGGGAAACGGTGATTTACACTGGGGGTAATCCAATATGCTCATGAGGCGATCTTGATCATCATGCTGTCCCCACCTCTGGCTCTGATCATCTGCGATGTCCTTTTGTATCCGTGTTGTCGTCCTAATGCGCCCCGGCAGTTTGGTGACGCATCGTGGCCCTGCCTCGCGAGTTCGCCTGTGGCTTGGTTATCGCCGATGCACAAGTCGTGGTTCCCTACCCTGGGCTGTAGGTACGCGGATTGCCAACCGTAATGCCTGAGCTGTGATGGGGTTATCGGCTGACCGCGTCAGTATCCATCCGTCTTATGGGTACGTTCTCGCAACAGGATGCCTGGAAACATAGGTAGGTTGGTACGGGACTGCGTCTGAAGCCAGTAACGTCCCGAGGGTATTTTCACCTGCACCCAGTTTGACGTGGCAAGACATGTGACGTTGCGCCTATCGCAAATCTCGTTCTTGGGGTTCCGTGCTTTTTACATGGTCCAGATACTGCGCGTCTTCTTGTCCTGTGCCATCCACATATCTCTGGGTTACATTCGCGACTAAGCAGTCTAAAGTGGTCTTCATTGGCGGTAACAAGTTGCTCAGCAACGTTGTCATGGGTTGAGCATTGACGCTGTTGGAACTTTGTTCCCGACTGAGGACGAAACCGCATATGGGTGCAATTACGACAATTATCCAGCTACGTATCTAAAACGATCGCGAGGATAAAATGACTTGTCAGCATCCTCGTTGGTTGTGACGCGTTCCCGTCGGATCCGGCTTACCCTGTAGCAAACTGTCGGACCAGACGGCCACGAAGCTAATCCGGTGCTGCTCCTCCACCAGTCACAGCCACGGCCGCGGAGTTGTGGACAATTCGGCAATGTATTCCAAACATTGAACGAACGTGCTGATGTAATACTCAGATGCTGATTAAGTGCCTTGATTACTGAACACGGGCTGGGTGTGATAGTTTGGCGAGCAATACGAAAGCGATACACTTCTCATGAATACTGGGTGGATAAACGACAGCGATTCTAGACCGATCTGGGCTGCTCCGGTGACCTCTATCCTGGCATAGACAGCTGAATAGGAACCGACTACTGTGTTGCGTTGGCCGAACCCCAGAGAGAGCAGCAAAATCCCATTAGATGCCATGTGTTAATAAAGGCATTTCTTTAGGTAAGAAATAGGGGGACAATGCTAATATTTAGAGGAAGCCTTCAAATTGTTCGTGGTCAGTTTAGCGAGTCAAAAGTATCCCTTGAGAGTATATTGGTGTGTGGGTAATCTAGTGAGTAGAAAGCTTAGGTATACTGGGTGTCTTAACTATCTCCCGGACGGCGTGGCTGCATCCTCGCTCAATAGATTGAAGACGGAGCAGCTGGCTCGCTGCCGTGTTAATCGGCCGAAGTTTTCGGGCGACGGAGCGAATGGGTGGCGAGACCGATTGATCGCCGGGCCTGGACCACGTGGAAGGGGCTAAAATTAGAGGCCGCTGCGCCAGGAATCTGGGGGGTGGGCCTGGAACGGGCCTGGCATGTGCAACAGTTGGAGCACCGAGGCACTTGAAATGCATAACCTCCGTATCGGAATTCGGATTCCTCATCATTAGGACCGACATAGGCGGGATAGGGGCAGAATGACATAAGAAACTGGTGCGCAGCACGAACAAAGAATGAAGTCGCTGGTTGACTATAGAAGAGAAAAAGAAGTAAGAAATATATTTACGTAGCCGCTTGCCGAATAAGACCCATGCACTGCTGGGGTTCATACTTGCCTAGGTCCCCCATGTGGCAGCGCGGGTGGACAGCGCACAAGAAAGGATGGCTGACCCACGCGGACAGACCGAACAGTGCTAGCTGGAACAAAACGGCTAGAGTTGTATGACCCAGCGCCCAGGAATCGCACAAAATGCGGAAAGGAAACGCGAGAACTGATGCATGGAAGCATTATGGCATGGAAGCATTATGGAACATGGCACTTCACTTCTCGAGAGACGCCTCCCCCACCGGACCGGCGCTGGCCTCAGCACAAATGCTGTTTGTGGTTGGCGGCCCGACTGCCCGTAACGTAGCATAGGAGCATGGGCCCCCTTTCGTGGGAGCTGTCTGCTTCAGCTCTTGCCTACGATCCAGTGGCACCGTTGGCAGTGTTGATCGGCGACTCGGAGCGCTGAAGAGCCGGATGGCTGAAGACTTTGAGATCCGTCCGATGCATCAGAGTTGAGAGCTGACGAGCTGGGCCTGCTTGGCCTTGGCTGCCTGCAACGTGCTCAATACTGTTTGGCCCGCGGAAACATCGGCAGTCGTCTTCCTAGGCAGGTAGATCATCTCATCGAACAAGATATATTTGTTGAGATGCTCGTGCCCTGAAGGCAACCGGCGGATCGCCCGGCTCCAACCGCCGCCGATGCGGGTCCCTCGGTCGCCAGCCCTACCCGGGCCCCGCGGACGGTCAATGAGTCCCTCCGAGGCTATGCACCAAGCGTTATGGCTCACATGTCCAGCTTTACGGATAATGATCCAGCTTTACGGATAATGAGTTGGCAGTTGGCACCTCAGAGCTTGTTAACTCCGCACTCGAGACAAGTAGATCGAGATGGACGTGTCGACGTGGCGCGTAGCTCGCTTCGGCGTAATGCAATGCAGCTGCTCATGTAATCATGAGATTCCGCTGAGGTGACTCTTCAGAGGAAACTCTCGCGAACCGAGCTCGGCACCAATGAGCGGAAATACAGTTCTGATGGGTCATGTCTCGTGTGAACGGACCTGAGAAAGGTCATTCACAGCATCCCGGCTCCAGGCTACCGGGTTTTTGCACCTCTCATGCCTGGCTCATGCCTGGTGATTCACCCGCTGGCCTGCGAATACGACCGTAGCGTAGCAATAAAGATTCCCGATCCACTCCGTATCGATCCTATGTTGTTTCTCAAAGCCATACTCTACCTTTAATGCCCAAATCTGGAAGTCCTTCCCGACAGGCCAAGAAGCTAGAATTTACATGGAAGCTGGGACAATGATTAGTCGCATCTCGGAAGGCCCGTTGTCCTGGGTAAGGTACGGTACTGTATCTGGAACCGTTCAGTGCAGCCGAGAAACGACAAAGGCTGCCGATGGGATGCGCCGGCTTTTCGGACATGGGTGGGACGGATGCGCGAACGAGATCGATCTGGGCGGCCTGGGCATGGGCTGTGAGCTTGTCTAGCCGCTTGGGTTTGGCAGGGTCGTGGCTGAGCTCATGTCAAGCCACACATCTGATTGGCTGGGTGCTGAAATCCGACCCATTCCGAGGGCCAGCGGGTCGGTCAGGCCGAAGAGCTGTCACGCACACGCGGACCTCCTCTACAGTCTGTCTACCTATCACCATTGCAACTTTTTTCCATTTTCTGCACATTCAAGCTAAGGGTAAGCGAGTGTGACTGGGTTTGGTTCCTGCGTTGCGGGCGCACCCAGTCAAGCTAGTCTGTTCCTTCAGGAGGACGGAATAAAAATTTTCTTCCCACCGACCTTCACCCGGTCCAGCATTTGCTCCGTTGCAGGTGGTTTTCGTTGGGAATCGAGATGCCGGGTGTTGAGCAAGGTAGAAGAGACGCATGGCCAGTCGGCCCATTGAATGTGTCATGCGACGGGAAGGGAAGGGGAAGGGGAAGCGGCAGAGTTTTTAGTTGGCAATGTTAATACCCATACCCTCCTATTCCCGACCTTGGCTCAGCAGATGTATCGGCTTATCTAAGGTTACAGTCAACAGCCGACGCCGATAGAACCACCCATACTGAGGCAACATACGACAGCAGAGCTCATGTGACCTCTATGCCACGTCGTCATGTGACTGCAAACGGGTGGAACGAGATGGAAATGGAAATAAGTGGACAAGTGTGGCGGAAGCCAACGGATTAGGCTTTGGGAAAATTGAGCGAAGACGCATTACAAACCACGAAATGTGGCTGTGCGCGGCATTCCGAGCTGGGCAGGGATACTTGGGGAAGTGAACAAAGATGGAAGATCGGCGGGGCCAGACTACGTCAGTGGACACGGCCAACACGCACCAAAAAACTTGAGTTGGGAAGAGGGCGGGCTAGGGTTTCCAAGGAGCGGCAGAGGGATTGGGGAGGCCATTGGGCGCTGGGCTCGATGGGTCGTGTTGGCGTCAGAACACTGTGTGACCCTGCCCCGTGAAGATACGTACCGCACACTTGCTTCTGCATGGATCGCGTCCCCGGAGTGGGCTTGTCCGCTGTGGGCGGGAGGGAGGCTTGGACTTGGACTTGGACTTGGACTTGGACTTGGTCTTCGGCTCTGGGAGGGCTCCGTCCAGCTCTCGCTCGCACTTAAGGCCGATATATCTGGCTCGACATACTCGGCATGGATTTAATCAGCGGAAATATTTGAAATCAACATCATCCAGTTCTTTCGAGCAACAGCCGGAAGCGACCGAACCATCGAGATACAGTGACTGGCATCTAACACCATCCGCATCATCCATCACTCATCATCCATCAATTCATCAATCAGCAAGGGCACTACTACGTAGTAGGCCCGCCAGCCCATCCGCCGCTGACCTAGCCAAAACGAAGAAAACGGCTTTTACAGTATTACCTGACGATTTGCGAACCACCAGCTCACGTTCCACACACAATTGCTTCACACCACCACACCACCTACGCTCGCACTCACACTCACACTCACACTCACACTCACACTCACACTCACACCCCCCCACCACCCTTACAACATCCCGGGTCACCTCTTTTGCTTTTTTCAGTCGATACCCGGGTACAATCCAGCTAGTCATCCTTCACACATCCTGGACTCGGGCCTGTCCTGTGCATCATCGAAAGTGGGCCCTAGGGTCTTCGGTCTCGCTGCGGGGCGTGGTCTGCAACTGCATCGACGCCAGTCTCCATCATCTGTCTTCTGGTTTCCATCTACCTAGTCTTGGTATTCCATTGACTCCCGGCTCTGACGGGGTCTTCTTTCTTAAAAGGCCAGCCATCCCGTCTTTTTGCCACTCCCTCCCCCAACCTTAAACACAACTATCCTTTCCTCCATCACCATGTTATCGATCCCTCGCCTTCCCCAGGAACAACTTCAACTTCAACAACAACACCAGCACAACTCCACAAACTCTCAGCAGCAGTATCCATACGCTCAAGGCTGCCAATCCGAATACAATCCCGCCGCATACTCAGAGTTCTCGAGATCGAACTACGACGACGAGATCGCCGCCTTGAGCCAGCAGCTTCCCACCGACCTCATGCAGCCCGAAGCCTGGGGAGCACTCGCTCACCAGACTCCCAGATTTTCTCGTGCTGCCCACCAGCGCGAGTCTTCTATGTCGTCTTTGGGATCTTCTACTGCCGGTCCTGCTTCTCCCTTTAACCACAACACATCAAATCCTCAGATCGCCATCACCGACGCTCCCGATCAAAGCAGCTCCAACTCTTCCTACTACCACCTAGCCAAGTCGATGGCTCCCTACTCGGGTTACCAGACCTGTGGAGGCATGGAGCATGCCATGCCTGAGATGGCATATCCCATCACACTCTCAGGTCCCAGCGGCAAGCCACGGATAGATCGAGCACTCATGCATGCTCCTGACTTCTCCGGTGGCTCAACGCGATCACATCCTGCCTCGGTGGCGAGCTCTATCGCAGGTGACTCACCTGCAACTCCCACAGTTGGCGAGACCGACCACTCGGACAGGAGGCGAAAAGGTACGTGTTCCTTTTTCGACGGAGGCCTCAGCGACCAAAGCTCACAGTTCATCTCTACAGGCTACTCCACCGCACCCAAGCTTGAAAGGACCATTACGGATGTTTACACAGACGAACTTTACAGCCCAAACTTTGTCATCACTTCTACTTCGCCTTCGCAAGCCCACATGGCAGTCTCTCCGACAAACGACCTCTTCAGCCAGCGACTCCATGCGGCTAACAGCCAGCATCTCAGCGCCGCTCACTCGCCGGCTTCTAGTACTTCTCGAGACAGGTCGCCATTCCGGACCGGTTCTCCTTTGGCACCCTCGCCTGCTCATGACTTTGGCAATGCAGCATTCTCGCAAGGTCTACCCTTTAACTCTGCTCAGCGCATTCGCGAGCAGAACAAGGCGCAGCACGACGCGCAGCTCATGCATCAGCAGATGAGTCACAGACAGGAGCCTGAAACTCCCAAGACGATTTCGCCCAAGGACGCTATTCTCGAGTTCAACGAACCTGAGGGTGAGGCCAACTTCCCTCTGTTTCCCCAGGGCCCATCTGGATTTGAAATGGATCACTTTACGAAGGGCATGGTTGGTCATGGCCCGCAAGATGCATCTATGCATGATGCTAGCGCAAACGGCCACTTTAACTTTATCCCGTCGCACGCACCAAATGGCATGACTGTGCCTCAGCAATATCCTTTTATTGCGCAACCACGACTTAGTCACGAGACTCCTCCTCGCCTGAGCTCTGCTGGATCCAGCTCTAACGAGTCGCGACATACTACCCCTGCAACCCGTCCCAGCAGCACTACGGCAGATAGAGGCACTTACACATGCACATATCACGGCTGCACTCTGCGATTTGACACTCCAGCACTTCTGCAAAAGCACAAGAGGGAAGGTCACCGCCAAACGCAAGCCCTGGGTAGTGCGCGACCTCGCGACCTGGGCATGACGTCGACTTTGCTCAACAGCCAGGCCGGACCCCATCGCTGTGATCGAATTAACCCGAGCACGGGCAAGCCCTGCACCACTATCTTCTCCAGACCTTATGATCTCACCCGGCACGAGGATACAATCCACAATGCCCGCAAG